>QEPC01013926.1:1997078-2023762 GCA_003113815.1 Sphenodon punctatus | reverse complement strand
AAAGAAAAGAAAAAAACCACCCTCCCCACCCACCCTCAGCCACTTTCACTCACCAAAGGCTTGGCGGAACAGCCAGGTCTTGCACGGTCACCGAAATGAGGCAAGGTCCGGGGCCACCCAGGCCTCCACCGGAACCACTCCATGTGGTTTTAGAACCACCTGGAGAAGCACCAGAGTTTGTATTGGAGGGAACAGTAAGAGGCAAGTGTTCCAAGCAGTGTGGCCACCTTAGCAATATTACTAAATTTAGCAATTGCCAAAAGTTTTCCAGTAACAAAACTTGTAAGAAAACAGCCAGTGTCTTTTTAAGTTGCTCATCAGTATCTTTGAAAACACTGCTGTAGAAGCACTGGGTTGTGTCACACAAAAGCACAGCCAGATTGCCTCAGACAAAGCTTAAAAGGATCAGTACAAATAAACTTTTTTTTTAAAAAAAGTTCTCCCTCTGCCATTAAGAGTCACAGAATTCAGTGCCCAAGGCCAATGGGACTGCAAGCTTACAGCTACCCATGCCATCCTGGAAAAGATAGGGCAGATGCACATGAGACTTTTCAAACAATGGATGGCTGCCTGTCATAGAACTCGCTGCCCATTAGCCCTGGGCAGGTCTGCTTACAAGGCACCGAGTGCCAAGGAGACAAAATGGAGACGTTACCAAAAAGTATGGCAGCCAATCTATAAAAGAAATGGTAAAGACAGAAACATACGTACAATATTTCTCTACACCATCAAAAAAGTTATTGGCACCATGGGAACCTACTCCTTTGAGCCAAAGAAGCTGCCCACATCAGCTTTGTCCCCCAACAACAAGGAACACAGCACCTGGACTTGACGCCAAGTCTACAAAACCAGACAGCTACTTCAGAAAGAGTATCAACAGAAATCTTCAGACCAGCTTTCAAATATAAAGCTCCCTTTGCAACTGCTTGTATAATGCATAACATTGTTGTGACAATTACCATCGGAGCACTTTCAGTCCAGACATCGAGTCTCCCCAGTAAGGAACACCATGTATTTTTAGAAAGCCCAAACAACCGTTCCACCACTGTTCTTGCACTGCTTAGTTTCATCTTTAAAAAAAAAAAAAAGGAAAAAAAAAAGCCTCCTAGTCAGTGTGTGCTCTTTTCTATACGTGGTCATTAGGGGTGGGAAACCGGTACAATCCGGTATCCGATAATGCCGGTATCGGGCGTACCGGCATTATCGGATTCGGCCCGGTAATCCGGCCCCGGTACCGGATTTCGGTGTGCCGGTTTTTTTATATTGCAGCCATTTTTAAATGGCTGCAATGTAAAAAAAATTAAAGCCCCAGCCAAACAGTTTTTTTTAAAAAAAACCCTCCCCGAGTCCAGGCTGCGCGGGTGGAAGGGGGGACACCCCCCACCCACCCTGCCCAGCCTGGCTTTTTGTTGTAAAAGATAGATGCAACAGAGTGAGACCCCGAGGCGAGCCCCCCCCCCAGCACCAGCGGCCGCGGCGTCCCCGCAGCCGCAGGTAAGTATGACCCGATCCCTGGGGGGGGTGGGGGTGTTTAACACCCCCACCCCCCCCAGGGATCACCCCTACAGCGCGCTTGCCGCTTACCTTGGGGAGCTCCGGCGGCGGCGGGCGGCCCGGCGGCTTCAGCGCCGGCTGTGGCTGCCGGCTTCAGGACGTTCTAGGCCTTCCGGTGAAACCCGGAAGTGCACCGGAAGGCCTAGAACGTCCTGAAGCCGGCAGCCACAGCCGGCGCTGAAGCCGCCGGGCCGCCCGCCGCCGCCGGAGCTCCCCAAGGTAAGCGGCAAGCGCGCTGTAGGGGTGATCCCTGGGGGGGGTGGGGGTGTTAAACACCCCCACCCCCCCCAGGGATCGGGTCATACTTACCTGCGGCTGCGGGGACGCCGCGGCCGCTGGTGCTGGGGGGGGGGCTCGCCTCGGGGTCTCACTCTGTTGCTGTTCTATCTTTTTTACAACAAAAAGCCAGGCTGGGCAGGGTGGGTGGGGGGTGTCCCCCCTTCCACCCGCGCAGCCTGGGAGGGGGAGGGAATTAATTTTAATTGATTGCATTGGTTTCAATGGGGACACAGCGCCCCATTGAAACCAATGCAATAAATCCGGTACCGGTACACCAGATTTAATCCGGGAATCCGGTTTTTGGGAAACCGGTAACCGGTAAAATCCGGTGTACCGGTACTGGTACCGGGCCCGCCCCTAGTGGTCATCATGAATGGGAAGCAAAGGCCAGGAGGGACATGGAAAATATATATTCAGCCCCAGGCTGCTGGAGCTTTGAGGTAGCAACTCCAGAGCTATGAGAGCTCATGCCTCAGCCTGTGAAATCTCATTGACCACTGCCACAGCCTTACCCTGGAGCCCTGCCATTCCTTTCAGGCTCTGAAGGATGGAAAAGGAAAACTTACATTTAGGTCCTGGATGGAGAGTGAGGGAGCCCATGCAAGAGGCTTCCACAGGGCTATTTTGACCAACATGGAGACACCACAGAGACTGGCTTCTCTGCCAAGACGCCAAACTATTCCAGATCCTAGAACCGAAAACCTAGGAAGAAAGCTTGATCATATCTGCAACAACTGTTGCATCATCCCATGGAGAGCGATGAGGCATTAGTTTGGGCTTTGTTCCATTCAGGCAGCCAGCCAGCCAATCATGGGTGGCTGGCCCCTCACTAATGCTTGCCATGATACAAGCCAGCTGGGTTGGAGTTGATGCCATTTGTAGGCAAAGAGTTCAGGAGAGCAGAAGTAAAGTGATGCCTTCATCACCTCAAGGCTGGATTACTGCAACGTGCTCTACATGCGGCTGCCTGACAAGCTGATCCGGAGGCTGCAGCTGGTGTAGAATGCCGCAGCCCATCTCCTTACTGGGGCGGGTCGCAGGGAACACATGACACCTATGCTCTGAACTCTGCACTGGCTGCCTATAAAGCACCAGGCTAGGTTCAAGGTGCGGATTTTGACCGTTAAAGCCCTTCACGGCCTGGGCCCTGCCTATCTGCGGGATCGCCTCACTCCCCATGTGCCCGTGCAACCCGAGATCATCCGTGGGCGCCTTTTGGAGGTTCCACGAGCAAGACGGGTGGCCACAGATCTTTTTCGGTGGCTGCCCCTGTGCTATGGAATTCACTCCCGGAGGAGGCTCGGTTGGCCCCCACTCTCCTGTCGTTTCAACGTTTGTGTAAGACCTGGCTGTTCCGCCAGGCCTTAGGGTGAGTTTTTATTACTTGTTTTAAAATTTGTAGATTTATTTTATGTTGTTCACCACCCTGAGCTGCCTTTGGGCAGGATATAAGTTTTAAATAAATAAATAAATAAATAAAAAGCAATTACTACTGCCCGAGTAGGAAGGAGGATAGGCCAAGTATCTAGGAGCCCAGGAGTAGGAGGAGGATGCAGCCTAGGCATAGAAGTAGATCAGCATCAGGGAGAAGACAGCTATGAGGTGTGAAGCGGCCATGGCACTGAAGCAGAGAATCTCATGTTGCAAAAGGCCATAAACTGGTACTAATGGGCAGACTCAACAATTAACACTTGCTGGAATCACTCAAACAGCAAAATGTCCAATAATGTCTCTAGCCCTGCAAACTTCCGGGTCGCTTCCCTTAACATCGGGAGCGGCCAGAGGCCGTGCCGGAGGCGCATGCTCGGGGCGCGTGTCGAAGGGCACAGCCAAAGGGGCTTGCCCTTTGGCTGTGTCCTTCGGCTGGGACTGGAGGTGAAGGTGGGAAATCTTTGACTTTATGCATTGTGCGGGGGGTAATGTGAATTACTGACGGAGCGGAAGGTACAGCTGACGCTCCCCTGTGAGAGAGGGGTGGAGTCAGGTGAAATGCCCCTTGGTGGCAGCAAGGGGTAGAAAGATTAGTTTGTGGGTCCAATTGCTGTATTGTTAAAGAGCTGAATGAATTGAATTTATTAAAGAAAGAAATTGCCGCAACTTAAAAAGTTATTGGCTATAACACCAATCGCAAAATCAAGCAACAAGTAAAATATCAAATCACTAATTATCAAATGAAATAAAATAAATAAAATACATTCTCTACTTCCAGTTTTATACAAAATCCCTGAGAGATGACCATAACATTGAATAATTCATAATGACCGTCTCTCAGAGAGATTAACCATCAGGGCTTGTTTGTAACAAAACACCACAACATAATCGCCAATCCCACTTCATCCTTCATGAGACTCGGGGATAACGTCCCCGCCGATCATTCATCACAGTATTCCCAAATGCCGCAACAGCCCGGGTCAAATCTGTGTCCCTATTATCAAGGTAAAGCATGTTTGCCATAACTAAAGGATGCTTCAACTGCAGCCACTCCAGAGTCTCTAGCATTTTTAGCCTCAAATTCTTATATTGTGGGCACACAAATAAGATGTGATCAACAGTGTCTGGCACCCTCATAGAACAAGAGATACAGTTCCTTTCCTTTAATGGGATACTCCTGTACCTACCCTCTAGCACTTCTGAGGGAAAGACACCACAACAGAGTCGCGTAAAGGCCTGCCGTAAGGAAAATTTCTCCCACTTTACCAAATAACCTGGATCCTGCAGAGGTCTACATGGAATGTTATAGGAGGGATTAACCCTCTGTGTTGAGAGCAACTCTGCATCAATTTGGCACTGTTGATCAGTGATTCTCTGTCTAACCAAGATCATTGCTTGTTTAGGATTTAATGACAGTAGACTTGCCCGAGATAACTCCAGCCTCCCTATGACCACCTTCAACCGGCCCAACCAAGGGGACAATAACCCCTTATCCCGAGCCCACCTCAACAGGGAAGTCTCCCCTTTTGGCAGAAGGTTCACCTTCATCCAATATCGCACCAACGCTTGGATCGCCTTTGTTTTAAATCGGGGCACAACCTGCCTCCAACCTCAAGAGTATCTGCGGTGTTCCTAAAGGTACCCCCAGAATTGCCCTTAAAAAGCCATTTTGGATCGGCTCCAGTTGTTCTAAAAAGTCTAAGCCCCAAACTGGGAATGCATACAACAATTGTGTAACTGCTTTGGCGCTAAATAAGCACAGTGCCGGAAGGACCAACTGTCCTCCTTCGGAAAAGTAAAATCCGCGAATGGCACTCACCATTTGGAGGGTCCGGGACTTCGTCATCATCCAATGAGCATGCCATCGAGGGGAGTTGGAAAATAGTACCCCTAGATATTGGAACTTGTCCACCTGAGAGACTGAATGGGACCCAATTCGCCAGTTGTGCTTTATACCATGACTCCTGTGGCCCACAACCAAAACCTTTGTTTTTTCAAAATTAATTGACAGGTCCTCTTTGAGGCAGTACTCCCCCATCTGCTGCATCCCCCATCTGAGGCCCACTACCGAGCGGGCCACCAGAACCGTATCATCGGTATACAATAATGTCAGCACCCTCTTTTCTCCTATTAAGGGGGGATGAGAATCCACACCAAGCAAAAACTGGGGGAGATCATGCAAAAAGATATTAAACAAGAGAGGGGCCAGAAGACAGCCCTGTCTTGCACCCCTCTCCACCCCTATGCTATGCATTAGGGCTTCTTCTCCATTGAACCTGACTTGGAGCGAGTTGTTTTCATAAAGCCGTGCTATCAGGGCCAGAAGTCTCGGCTCCATCCGCAGGATCCTCAGTTTCTCCCACAACCGGTTCCTGCAGATGGAGTCGAACGCCATCCGCAAATCTACGAAACAGAGAAAGGTCTTTAATCCCTGGTCCAGAGTTTTCCTAATCAGATGTGCCAATACCAGCTCATGGTCCACCGTTGAGCGACCCTTTCGGAACCCCACCTGCTCCGCCCCAATTATTTCCTTTTCCTCCAACCAACTCAGTAACTTAGATAGTAATATTCTAGAATATAGTTTACCGACCATACTCAAAAGGCTAATTGGGCGATAGTTCCCAGGGTCCTCCGGATCCCCTTTTTTGAATATAGGAACCACTATGCTGGTAGCCCAGGCCTTAGGTAATCTTCCAGTGGCGTTTATTGTGGTAAAAATCGGGGCTAGAAGTTCCACCCACCACTCAGGGGCCTCCTTTAAGATCTCAACCGTTATCAAATCCCCCCCTGGGGCCTTCCCGCCTTTGCAACAGGAGATCAGCTCTCCAACCTCGGCAGCTGTAACTGGGGGTCAATGCGGAAAGGAATCAAACTCAGCCACCCGTGGGCTGAGCTGTGGTGAGGGAGCGGCCGCGAAGGTAGTTCCATAAAACCGCTCCCAAACCTCTGTTAAAGAGCTGGTAAAATGAGATGTCAGTAAAGGAAAATTTGATTGTATTGTTGATTAGTATGTATAAATGTTATTTTGTTGTGCTGGGTCCCCTGCGTGGGAAGAAATCCCAGAAAGTGTATTTATTGTTGTTAGCCGCCTCAAGCTGGGTTTCCCAAGAGAGTGCGGGACATAAATAAAACGCTATGCTATGCATGTGCTGGACAAGTTTCTCTCAGAAGGTTGTACCACCAACCTGGGGCTTTTCTATTCTGGATTTGGTTCTGACCAATAGGGAAAACTGGTTGAGAACATAAAAACAGCAGGCCCCTTGGGAGAAAGTAACTACAAAGCGATCGTGTTTGATCCTTCGAAAAGTCGAGTACAGAAGCATTCAGACAATAGATTTAAAAAATAAAAATAAAAAAAGCAGCTAAACATAGTAAGCAGAGCCAGATGGCAAGAAAGCCAAAGAAAGGCGAGTTCGGGTAGGTAGGGCTGAAAATTTATAAAATCATTTGTTAACCTGCCCCTCCTGCTCCAAGCAGCCCGGGGAGGCTTACAACATTAGCTTACAATTAAATGAGCAGCAATTTTGCTGCTTGTGAGACTTCTCAGGATTTGGGGAACTGGGATCAATAACCCAGAAATTTTCTGATCCTGGTACAAGTTCCCAGTCAAAAATAAAAATTTACTATATACGTGCAAAATAACCACCACCGTTAACCAAAGTGGCAGCGTAGCTGGGGCCTATTCTGCCCCTTTAGAGTGAGAGATGGGTGGTCGGCATGGCCCTTTGAAGAGCTTAAGCAGGGGCGGCTGGTGGGTTTTGATGTTGGAGGGACACTGGGGCAGTAAGGCCGGCGGGCCTAGGGGCGGAGCCAGGGGGACGGTAGGCAGAGCCAGGGGGACGGTAGGCCAGTGGCATGGCAAAACCCAGCAGCAAGGAGTTCCCAGGGTTAACATCGGATGAAGAAAGCAGTCTACATGCACATCAAGCTTAAAATAAATTTATAAACCCAAAACACCGGGACCCATCAATTTTACCACACACATCCCATTTCTAGCATTTTGAACACAACTGAAATAAAACCGCATGACTTGCAGTGCTCTCTCTCTCAGGATTTCCAAACCTCTATTTTACTACACGCAGTCCCCCCTGCATGAGTCCACTAGTCTCCACTCCCCTCCCAGAGAACCCAGGAGCCCTAGCTCCCAAGCCCCTGCTCTAACCCACTAGCACCCCACTCCCCTCCCAGTGAACCCAGGAGTCCTGGCTCTCAGCACCCCTCTGCTCTAACCCAGTAGCCCCCACTCCCCTCACCCTTCCCCACTGTCTCCCAAGCTGGGAGCCTGGGATCATGGAAGGGTGGGGTGCGAACCTGGGGAAGGGGGGTGCACACACCCACCCTCCCCCCATTCCCCAGTCTTGCACACCCTCCCCCCTTCCATCCCAGGCTCCTAGCCTCTGTTCCATGACACCCCCACCGCTCATCCCTCCTTCCCCAGTGTCTCCCAGGCTGGGGGCCTAGGATCATGGAGGATGTGCGTGTGTGCGTGTGCGTGTGCGTGTGAGAGAGACTGGGGAATATGGGGGGGGGGAGGTGTGTGCGTGAGAGAGACTGGGGAATATGGGGGGGGAGGTGTGCGCGAGAGAGACTGGGGAATGGGGGGAGGTATGTGTGCACCCCCTTCCACAGTCACACACCCCCTTCCATGATCCCAGGCCCCCAGCCTCCGCTCCCCCCCCACACACACACGCATTTTCTTACCCTTGTCACGGGGGTCCCTCCCAGGGAGTGGCTGCTGGGCTGCCACAGCAGGCAGTTCACTGTTCAATAGAGGCGCTTGGTGGGGAGATGTGCTGCGGAGTGCATGCTCAACTCAGTTCAAGCATGCGTCTGCAGCACCTCCCACCGCTGAGCGCCTCCACCAAACACCAAACTGAGGCATTTCATTGAGCCCATAGAGCTCCATGCAAAGCTGCCACTAGGGCAATTTCATTTCCTGGGCGGCGCACTTGGGGCGTTTATAGACGATCCCGCTTACAAGCGGGATCGCTAAATGCCGGCTTTTCCCCCCGCGCCGTCTCTGCATGCCATGTCTGCTGTTCAGACACGGCGCAGAGTGCGAGTGCACATGCGCGCCCTTCCGTGCATGCACACTCGCCCACGGAACCCGGAAGTGCAGCGTAAAGCTGGCACTTCAGGAATCCACATTGGAGGCGGCAGGATCACCTGCCCCCTCTGATGCGGATTAAAAAGCAGCCCCAGCGCGTAGACGAGCGCCAAAAAAGGCGACTGATCAAAGGATCAGCCGTCTTTTTGGTCTCGTCTATAAACGCCCTTGGTCTGAATGCTGAGCTGCCTGGCTTGCATTCAGGCTAAGTTTGTCCCTTTTGAGACTCCAGAGTCTCAGAAGGGCAGGCACAAGCTAGCGGTCACTGACTGAGCGCTCTCTGCCTCCCTCTGTCTCTGCCAGCAGCGCAGCCTGAAGTTGACATGGGAGCACTCCCATGTCAATTTCAGGCTGTGCTGCTGGCAGAAACCGAGGGAGGCAGAGAGCGCTCAGTCAGAGCGCTGTGCCCTGCCCCCGCTCTCCCCCGTTCCTGGTGCCACTGATAGTAGCGCTAGTGAGCACCCTCCTCTTACAGTCAATTGAAGAAGCACTGTTCAGTTAGATGTGAAAGGATTGTGCCTTCCTCCATAGAGGCCTGGTTGTGCGAGGAGAATCTCGGAGTTAAGTAGTACCATACTGAATTGTACTCCAGAGCATGTGGTTAAGGCCTTTGACCAACTTAATTGCCAGATACAGCAGTTCTTTGCAGCACAAGCTCCTTCTGAAAAATCAGCTGCGCCAACCTGCTCTAAATCAGGTCTGGATTGACAGTCTTTGTCGTAGGGCCAAGAGGAACATCTGTGCCATTTTTACTGCCCATGTTTGGCTGAAGCACTTTAGTAAGCGGAGTCAGATCTAATTAATATATGCTTTACATGTTTTATATGCCGAGTCGGATCTAATTAATTTGTCCAGCAGCTTGGGTAAGGTTTCTGAGATACTTCCTGTGAGTGACTCAGAAGTGATCGCTCTGATTCCTTTAAGAACAGGGCCCTGGGGAGGGATTTAATCTCTACTGAATTTGTCAAACATTATAGGGATTGGTGGGTTCCCCTGCTTACTGCCCTTTTTTCTGCCATTAATTGCTCCTACTATATGCCTTCCAACTGGAGCCGGGCTGTGGTAATTCCTATCTATAAAAAGGGCCCTTGCTCTGATCCATCTAACTATAGGCCAATTAGCCTTTTAAGTACAATCAGCAAGGTTTATGCCAAATATCTGCTTGGCAAATTAAATTCCTGGATAGAGGAACGTAGGAACATTCATCCAGAACAGGCAGGCTTCCGAAGGGGAAGAGCAATTCTAGAACATTGTTCCATTTTGATTCATCTGATTGAGAAATACAGGATCAATGGCCACTTTTATGCAGCCTTTCTTGACCTTAGAGCTGCATTTGTCTCAGTCAATAGAGATTTATTATGGTATAAATTGGGCTGTACATCAATGGACAAGAGATTACTTTTTCTTGTACAGAGACTATAGCCCAACTCTACGTTAGCTGTGAAAGTAAGTTCTAGCGGTCACATAACTGAGGAAGTAGAGGTAACTAGGGGAGTAAGACAAGGCTGTTTTTGGCCCCCATTTTCTTTAACTTGTTCATTAATTAGGTCATCCCGCTTATGACCCAACTGCATTTTTTTCCCCCTAGTTTGGCGACTCGGCACATAGGTCATCTGCTTTATGCAGATGACCTGGTGCGTTTGTCCCCGACTCGTGTTGGTCTTAAAAGGCAGCTTGATGCCTTTTCTCAGTACTGTAAGACCAACAGACTGGGAATTAACTATTCAGAATTGAAGGTTATGGTTTTTACCAAATCCCAGCCAAAGAATATTCATAAATGGTATGTGGAGGGGACTCAAATAGAGCACGTTAAGGTATCTTGGTTTTGTTGGTACATACAACATCCACAAGTTAATGCCTGTTGTATTAAGAACAGCAATTAACTACAGAGCCACCAGATGGCGATGCTAAGTTTGTGTACACATGGAAGGGAGATGGGGTTTCGCAGTTGAATCCCTTTGTGTAACCACTCCTCCTTCCCTTCTCTCTCATTGTCTGAGTCTCCATTTTGTCTTACTACTAGTTAGATGCAACTAAGGATCTGTGCCTGAGAAAGCTTAAGTTCTGTTTTTAAACCTTCAGCTGCATTTGTCCTTACTGATTGAGAATCAGTTATTACTCTGCAACAGATCTATTCCTCCACTCCTCAGGTTTGTGGAAGGCACATCTTACCAGGGCTGAGTCTGTAGCAAGAAGATCTGCTTTTGCAGTAAGAAAACTTTTTGAAAACTCAGGTAGGATTGCTTTTAAGATGGCCAGTGATGTTTTTAATTGTAAAACAAGAGCTCAGTTCCTTTTTGGAGCTAAACTGTGGCTCCCCTTATTTAATCAAATTTGGATTTGATTCCATCAAAATCTTATCGGGTCTTGATTAAGGCTCCAGGAGGTACCCCTGGGGCTGCCATCAGACTGGAACTGGGCCAACAAAGGTGGGGTGGGGTGTTTTTTTGTTTGGTTTTTTAGAGCTTGGGCCCTGGCCCATAAATTTTGGAATAAAATTGTTAGACCTGGTGCACAGGGGCTGCTACCGCTGCTGAATGAAGATTCATTTAAGAGTTGCTGGCGCTCTAAGGTGGAGACCATTTGGCTGAGTTGGGCCACCCTTGTGAATATTTGCTTGCCAAGGATGTATGGGTGGCACAGGTGAAAATGACTATTAGATGGCAGGATATTGATAGATAGTCTGAAATAGCCAGGATTAGATCCTCTCCCCATATGAGTGGGTATTTAGCTTTGATCCCGGAGAAGGGAACTCTGGCCTCATATTTATTGTCTCACGCCTTTTGGGGGAAATGGCTTTTTCTGGCTGCCAGGCTTAATGCTCTCCCTACCAAGCTGCTGGAAGGTCGCTTTGGCAAGATTCCTGCTGACCAACCTTTATGTTTTTATGATCAGCAGGAAGTTGAAACGTCAGAACATTTTTTTTAAAATGTCATCTTTAGGATAAGCCAAGGCTGGAGCTTTTAAGCTCATTTATTAGTAAATATCCAGGTAGAACAGAGTCGGCTCTTCTAGGACTTAGCACTGGCTGATTTGGATTCTGAAGTCTCTGCCAGTGTTATTAAGTTCCTGATTACGGCTTTTTCACTCCAACTTTTTATGGACTTCAAGCTTCCGACTGAGAATGAGTCATGACACCTAAGTGTTTTATTTTATTATATATTGTATTGTATAATTGTGTTATTTGTATTTTGTATATTTGTAAAGACTGTATACTTTATTTTACTTGTTCTTTATTAGCTATGATCATTGGTCTTGCTTAGCAATACTACAACTCATCTTAATTGACTGTTTACTGTTCTTAACTGCAGAAGACATGGTGCTACAGAGAAATGGAGTTTGAACTGAGCTGTTGCAAAGTTAGTTTCCAAGTTCATAGAATGTAACCAAACATTAAGGCACTATGAACTTTAACAATTTGAAATGAGATATTTTATTGAACAAATAAATATTTTCCAAACTGTGCTGGGGGGGGGGGGGGCAGAGGTGGAAATTATATCAAGGAGTTCTATAGCATTATCAAAATCCCCAACATCCTCATTCCTTTTTCAAAAGGAAATTTGTCCAATTACATGCTCTTCACTTGCTCAATACGGTTATATTAAAAAATGTAACGTGCAATTGCTTTGTAATAGAACGGGTTTTTTTCACACTACAAGGACCAAGATGTCACTTAACAAAAACAAGTATCTATTCATAGAAGTAGTCCTTCATAAAACATAGGAAAGTTTTATGGTGCAGTCACAGCACAAAATCAATGCCTTTATGCAAGACTTGTGTAATTTGCCAACCCCGCCCCCCCAAAACATAGGGTCATGAATGCTTGACACCCCCAGATTGATCTCTAGTGTGTTTAGAAAATGAAACTTAAGCACAGGTAAAAAGGAACCCATTAACAGGTGCAAAAGACTTGGCCTAGGGTTAAAGGTTGTGATCTTGCAAACTTCTCCGAGAGATGGTCTAACTGACCTGAGAGGGGTACATAAGAATTAATAAAACTTTAAAGCAACTTCTACCACTCCATATACCATGCCTGTGTCAACCATAATGGGCTCAATTGCCCTGTGGCATTTCATGTCCCCCTCTTCCCCCCCCCCCCCATAATTTTTTATTTAAGGTTTTTATTCTGATGGGGGTCAGTTTGACGTGCAATTGAAGTGCATGGGAAACTGAAAGTACTATGCACCTAGGGTGCTGGGAGCAGTATAGACCACCACCCCCCTCAAAAGCTGTTAAATAAATAACTAAGTATTTATTATTTCTTTAAATGCTTAAACAGGAACCCGTTTTTTCCTTTTCTCACAACAAATGGAAATAGCTATATAGCATTGTCTGTTTTCATTAATGACATTTTGTGTATACAAAAATATCACTACAAATGCTTTTGGGGGTCTATTATACCCCAAGCTATATAACCACTTTACAAACAGTTGAGGGTTTTTTCCCAGTTATAACCTTACTTTTGTGAACCTTCAATAATTTTTCTCATCATAGCGGTTTGCAGAGTACATTTTGAAAAATACTTACCAATCAGCCATATGTGGTCATTTGAATCCCTCCATTTATTTGCTAAGTGACCATTTTGGTCAGTAAGGGTTAACATAAAAACCGGTTTGCAATAAGGTGGTTATCTAAAGGCAGATCAGGAGACTATGGAGCCATCTCAGAGGAGTACAAAGTGCATGGTCAGCAAGCCCACTTTCAGAAATTCCCCATCCACGCATATTCTGGCTGTGGGAGGGAATGCCCAGCCAAGGTATGTGCAGGCATCGGCCAGTCTGAAAGCCCCACCCCCAGACACGGCTTTGCCGGCAGACACGTGCAAGGATGCAGAGTAGGAAATCTAGCTCTGCATCCCTGCACTTGTCTGCTAGCAAAGCTGTGCAGGCTTTCAGACCAGCCAATCCCTGCGCATATCTGGGCTGCGCATTCCCTCCTGCAGCCAAAATATGCACCGGGGGGGAGGGGAAGAGACTGAAAGTGGTCTAAGAATCAACATTAAATTGACCTTTTTGCAGTAATGTTCCTATCTAAAGAGGCAGATATCCAACTTCATGGAGCCATCTCAGAGGAATACGAAGATAGAATCACTACTTGCTTGGTAACCCCCAGTGGAAAACTCAGCTGCTATTCCTGTGTTACCCCACAATGTTATTTACTGACCCCTGCTGTCTTGTTTTATTCCTATTCCTGTCCTCTCCCCACAAAGTCTTGATACAGTGTGAATATTTTTTCTAAACAGCTGTTGTCCTTTTCAAATTAACCTCCCAGGTTTTTTTTATTTATGGCTTAATTGGCGTCTATTTCACCCCAACACTGGATTAGTACAGTGGGCATGTCCAACTTGCTAGCGTTAAAATGGAATCTCTAATCAGATCAGTGCAAGGTAGTTTTTAATATAAATGATCTCCTCCTTTTGCATGTTCAGATTTTAAATTATATAAAAATATTATGTCCAATTTACTCTTCTAGCACTACTCCAAACATTTGAGGTGCTACATACTTGAGGCTTATTCTAGCAGAAATAGCAAATCTGTGAGGCGATATTGTGTTCCTTTGGAACAGATTACTTTTTAATGTTACATGTACATATTTTAATGTTATGGCAGCCTACAATGATGGGCAAACAGTTGACATCTGTCAAGATGTTTGCTCTAGGATTTACCTTTAGTGGGAACTTCCTTCCATTAATGCACTGCAAATATTTTCCAACATAGAAAATCTACAAAGAGCAGCAGAACAATTCCATGGAGGAAGTTAGAAAAAGATCTACATTGCTGGCCAGACTACACAGGCATATACAGGATGCAGAGGCTCGTTATCAGAAGTGTCTTGCATCGCATGGAAAGACAACTTCTAAAAACCTCAGACTATGTAAAAGAAGGGCCCTCCGCTCCCTGCATCGGGGGAGGGGGGGTTGCTGCACCCCGCTTTCCCCCCCGCACGGGAAATGGCTGCGAAAAGGAGCGCGGGTTGGAAACCCCGTCGGTGTGGCCCAGGCACCACTGATTGGTGGCCCGGGCATCAGGTGTTCCCATCAGGGGCGCCTGATTGGACGGTGCAGGGGCAGCTCCTCCCCTTCGCATAGGAAGAGGAGGGGGAGCAACTGCCGCCCGTGCATTTTCCCAGCTCATTCGAGCAAAAACAGGCAGAGAAGCAGCAGCGTGATACTGCTGCTGCTCAAGATGGGCCGCCAGAAGAAAAAAGCAGCAGGAAAAGAGGCGCAACGAGCAAAAAAGCGCCCAGCAACCACGTCGGAGGCAGAGCCTCCAGCAGCCATGCAATGTCCCACAGAGAGGGGAGTGATGTACCCCCACCCCCAACAAGGGCGGAGATGCAGAGTAGGTTGCAGGCGTGCGAGGCACTAGCAGCCTCCATGAGAACCCATAGGGAGGAGGAAGAATTTGAAAGAAGGACACACACACACCCCGTGGGACATGGGGATGGGAGAGACCTCCCAGTCCTCAATGTGTGAAGTGTGGAGGCCGGGGACACGGGAGCCTATGGGACTCGGCCGTCGGGGGGGCAGACCCATTGATCCCCCAGCAAGGTATAGAGACGGGGTGGGGGAGTACACCCATTGCCCAGGGGCACACAGCCAGCTTGGCAGGGTGGGGGTAGGAACAACTGGACAAGAAAGGGCCCTCCCCTCCCAAAGGGCTGCTCCACAGAGCTCCAGTAACTTACTGGCACCTCATGATATGGGAGGAATATGGACCCCGGGGCAACAATCTGGGGTCAATCCTGGACGGAACCAGAGGCAGATGCCGGGGGGTCCAAGGGTACAGCCTTCTGCAGCACTGGGTGCCCCGCCTGCGGAGGGGGTTGCCTTGGGGGATGGGGGCAATTTTTCTCCACCACCAGAGGCAACAGATAGAGTGAATGATGAGACTGAGGCTGAGTACAGCTGGTGAGATGGAGGCTGGAGACCGAGTCATGTGGCAAAGGATCCAGGCACTCGAGAAGGAACTGCATCAGATGGCTGAGCAAGGGAGGCCGCCGCCACATGTTTGGGAGGAGCCCGGCCGGCAGCAGGAAAGTGAGGAGGCACAGATGTGGGAAGGGGGCTGCAGAGAAGGGGACGATCAGGTAAGTGAGCCCCACTGGCTGGTTAGATCCGATCACCGGCTGCAACAACAGTTGGCTAAGGCCACGAATAGAGGCGCTAACAGGGCGGTAGGGGAAACAACAGAGCCACCCAGGGAACAGCAAATGCACCAACAATTTGGGGAACAGGCACACCCCGCAAACCAACATAATACACCACAAATGTTGTGGTGGAATGGAATGTGGGTAAAAGTGACACCAATTCCCACACCAGCAGGGTACCAGGCTGTGGGTTCAGGTTTCCGGCCACAAGGGGCAATTCAACAAAAAAGGGGAGTGAGCCCAGAAAACCCCCCATATGCAAATTTAGAAACATCCCCCAGCCCATGGCCCACCCCTTACCACCTATGGGGGGTGGTTATTCAGAACTATCCTCTCCCATAGGTGAGCACCTCGCCTACACCACCAGGGAAAGGATATGGAGGAACGAATACATAGATATCTTTGCCCTCTTATTTAGTGACCCAATTCCTAACCATGCAGAGAAAGATGACGAAAAGGAGAGATTCAGAAGGCCCAAAGCAGACAGGAACTGGTCCAACTGGTCATCTGCTTACTCGGTGTATTTAGAGGTGGTTTTGGAAGTTTTCCCAGAACGGGCCGTAGAATTGTTGAAATATGCCGATATAGTAAAGAGAGCTTACGGGGTGGGCCCCCCCGGCGCATGGCTCCGTTATGATGAGGCCTTTGTGCATAGGGCATCCTTTACCCCGGGACTACGATGGGACCGGCATGCTCAAGATCTCTGGCTGGACTGCATGGTCGATACGACCAATGCACCCAAAACAGACAGCGGTCACATTCTGGTAAAAGGGGGAGTAGCCCCAGCAAACGACCCCAACAGGTATGAGAAGAGACGGGCCCCGAATGCGACATGTTGGGAATACAATAGACATGGGCGGTGCACTAGGGGAAATTGTAAGTTCCGCCACGCTTGTTCGGTGTGTGGAGATTCGCACTCAGTTTCCACATGTTACAGGGGGAAAGCAGAGGGCAATAGGAAGACACAGCCAGGAACGGGACCGAATGCAAACAATCAAGATAGCTACCAAGGGGTGGAAAGGGGCCCAACCCCAATTGATGTCATGAAACTAGAGAGAGGGCCTTGACACACCACCCAGATAAGGAAGAGGTGCAATATGTGATACGAGGATTTCAATTTGGTTTTGTGATCCCAGTGATCAATGTCCCCATGGGTGGTGAACCACCTAACCTGAAGTCAGTGAAGGGAATGGAGGATCTAGTGCAGAATAAGATTAGGAAAGCAGTAGCTGAGGGACGGATAGCTGGCCCATTTGACGAGCCCCCCTTCGAAGATTTTATGATATCACCATTGGGGATTGTGCCAAAGAAGGCACCAGGTGAGTTTCGGCTCATCCATCACCTGTCATACCCGAGGGGGCGCTCGGTGAATGATGCCATACCTAAAGAACTTTCCACAGTGAAATACACATCATTCGACCAAGCCATAGAGCGAGTAAGAGCATTCGGAAAAGGGGCACAACTAGCAAAATGCGACGTCAAATCTGCTTTCCGACTTTTGCCGGTTCACCCCAGCAGCTTCCACCTCCTGGGAATGAGGTTTGAGGGTGCATATTATTACGATAGGGCCATGCCTATGGGCTGTTCAGTTTCCTGCTCAACTTTCGAGCGGTTCAGCTCGTTGGTCGAGTGGGTTTTTCGACAGCACATGGGGACAGGGGAGGTATCAAAATATCTAGATGACTTCCTGCTAATTGCCCCGCCAGGCCCGGGAGTGTGTGAACAGCTATTGGGGGACTTTGTGTTTCGCGGAGCATCTGGGCCTCCCCTTAGCCCCCGAGAAAACGGAAGGTCCAACCACCAGACTCACTTATTTGGGGATTGAGATTGACACATAGCGGAGCCTTTCCCGTCTCCCCAGTGATAAACTCAAATTACTTAAAGAAAAATTGGAATCATGCAGAGCAGCCAAGGAAGTCACGGTACGCGCAATACAGTCCCTCGTGGGCAGTTTAAATTTTGCGTGTCGGGTGGTCACACCCGGAAGGGCATTTCTCTCTCGTTTGTACAAACCACTGACCGGGAGCCCCCCCCCAACACCACCACATCAGGGTAACCCAGAAGATTAAGGATGATTTAGTGATTTGGGCGAACTTTTTAAAAAAATTTAACGGGGTAAGTTTTTGGCTAGACGAACTTAAAGAACAACCACAGCTCCAGGTACATTCCGATTCGGCAGGAGGAGTGGGTTTCGGAGTATATTTCAAGGGACGCTGGTGCACAGCCTCATGGCCCCACTCATGGATGGAAAATGGGGTTACACGAGATCTGACCTTTCTAGAAACTTTTCCCCATAAGCCTTGCCGTACAGCTTTGGGCAAATTAATTTAAAGATAAAAAGGGTGGTCTTTTGGCGTGATAACATGGCAGTGGTCCATGTTATCAACTCCATGTCCTCTCATTCGCCACGGGTGATGCGTTTGGTTCGGGTCATGGTGCTTAATTGCCTCAGGAATAATATATTGTTCACGGCCCGTCATGTTCCTGGGGTGGATAATACCATTGCCGACGCGCTCTCTCCGTTACAGATGCAATGATTCAGGGAGTTAGCACCGGAGGCAGCACCCAACCCAGAGACACTCCCCAAAGGGCTTTGGAGCCTTGGCGAGTAGAAATTCGGAAGATCGTACAGGGATCCCTGGCCACTCGTACACAGGCAGCTTATAACCGGGCATATGGGGAATTTAAAGAATTTAGGTTTAAAAAAGGGTGGAGGTTGGTTTTCCCCATACAAGAAGATGAGCTGCTCCAATTCATTTTGCACTTACAGAAAAAAGGTTTAGCAACAAAAACTATAGCAGGAAAGGTGGCTGCTTTAGCTTTCATGAGTCGGCTACATGGGTACCCCCCGCCGGACAAAGGCTTTTTCGCAAGGCGAATGATCGAGTGTTGGGCGCGAGAAAAGGAACACCAAGCAGATAAAAGGGCCCCCATTTTGCCACCAGAATTACGAGCATTGTGTGACACACTTTTAGGAATTTGTTTTAACCATTACGAGGCTCTGCTTTTTTCCACTATCTTTAAGGTAATGTTCTTTGGAGCATTCAGGATAAGTGAGGTGGCAGCTGACGGGAGACATGATAGTTCAGGAAGAGCTTTGACAGTACGGGACATCCGGATCCATGAGGGAACTTTAACGATCAGGTTACGCCGATCAAAGACTGATCAGAGAGGGCGGGGCAAATTGTCACCTTGCACAGGTCGAATATAACAGACATCTGCCCAGTGGGAGCAGTACAAGCACACCTTCAAGCACGCACGTCCAGCCAAGGAAACTTGTTCATACATAGAGACAATACACCAATCACACGTTATCAAATTACAAGTGTTCTAAAGAAAGCACTACGAGTGGTAGGACTGCCAGCAGACAGGTACGGAACACACTCATTTAGGATAGGTGCTGCAACGACAGCGGCAGTTGCAGGCTTGTCAGAGGCTGATGTTAGAACCATAGGCAGATGGCGTTCACGTGCCTATCAGGGATATATACGACCGGGACTACAAAACTAATGACTTCCTTTTCCATCTATTGAGGATATAGAAAGGATCAGGAAAGCAAGACGGTGGTGTGGATAGTCGGCCACAGTTTCATTCGCCGGGCTGAAGAGTGCGGCCAATTTAAAATCCATATATATGTCTCTGTCTCATTTCCTGGGAGGGGTGGGTGCGTCGGCAAATGCACTTCAGAAATAGAAGTTTACAGTAGCAGTTAGAAAGTCAAAGATAATTTCTTATTTTTATGTAAATACTGTAAAATGTTTTCTACTAAAGAGTGGAGTAAAGAACGGTTTCTTAACATGGCCATGTTTGTTGATTAAAACCAGTCAACAAAGTGTTGCTAAAGTGAAAGAGGGTGTACATCTGGGACAATTTTACTGTAGGAGTCATTAAATTATTATCAGAAGTTTGGGTTTAGGAGCTCTGCTGCTTCTCCCAATTACTATAATGTCTGCATTTATTGCTCAATGTGGGTAGGGCATACTCATTCAATGGAGGTATTTTGGTCAATGTCCTCCCATCTGAAACTTGATTGGAATGTTTTTTTCCCCTCATGACTGTGTAACTTTTCTACTTTTGACAACATGAACTATGTTTTTAGGTTTAGGATATGCATTTGTTACAGGCTCCTTACCAATATTTTGCATAGGAGAAGGCAAAGGAGTTTGTATCCTTTCTTGAAAATCAGTTTAGTACACATATGCAAGTTGAAAAAATGTGCTTTTTTTCTACTATGTTCTCTGTGGAAGCACTTTCACCACCACTAGAATCAGTGTGTCTCACTGCTAGGGGTTTTTAGGAGCTGCCTGCAGGGCTGTTGTGCTCCCTAAAGACTTCCTCATATCATGCCGCACAAGGGGGCTGGCATTTTTACTGTATGATGGCGGTGTAGAAAATTGTGACCTGTTTGTGTGTGCCAAGTGGGAGGGAGTAGCTAATTTGGGCTGTGTTTCAGGGTCTGCTGAACGTGGACCCTATTGGCATCTTGAAAGCCCCTTAAGTTTTCTACTTGTGGGGTATTTTTCTGCATTATGGCCCATGCATTGAATCTGGCAGCTCCTCCTGCCCATTGTGAAGGTCTATCCTCGGCTGTCCCCTTTTAATTTTGTTACCCAGAGCTGTGTGTTTTCTCCATATAGATTCAAAATAAAATCTTTCCTCCCTATGCAATTCCACTCTAGAATTTTCCTCTATTGCAAGAATTCCTGCCTCATGTTCCATTAAATCCTCTATAGCTTGGTGTAGACAATCTACAAGTCGCCCTGTTTTCTTCATAAGCTTTTCTGCAATTTCCTCCTGGCGATCCCTACTTCGTTTTCTGCACCTTTGTGATCTTCAGGCTCCAGTTAAAGGGCACCTAGGTACAAGGGGGCAGGGTTTGACTATTGATCTGGCTGTTCAAGTACATCAGTGAGTTCTACAATAAGAATACAGACCTGGAAAACTAATATCCATGCAGTAGTGCCGACTGCCCACCTCCCCCTACACATGGTGCTGCGTTAGTGCGCACACCCCTCCATGGCACCCCCATAACACAGAGCACATACACACCCTGCAGGCCAGGGGAAGGAACAGGAAAGGCCCCTGGGGCCCCAGGGTCTCTGTGGGAAATCTACACTGCTGCTTGCTGTGCGCAGGGGGACCAATACCAATGTTTTCAAGTATCATGAGTTTCTGGTACAGTGCAGCAATCAATTCCTTCCTGGCACCTAACTGGAATGGGATTCCTTTGAGCGTCCTCCTCCAGGTGGCTTGCATCAGAGTCCGATTCCGCAGGGAGAACTTCAGGACGGATGTCCCCAAAAAGGTGCAAGGGATCAGTGGTTTCCAAGTCCTGGGAATATATTTCATTTTCAAAAAGGGGGAAGAAGCACAAAGATCTGCAAAATCCACTTTCTCTTGCTGCTCCTCTTCTACTTGTTCTTGCGCTGCCCACTCCATAGCCTGCTACATTACGAACTCCCTTGGATTAATGTCCACCTTGGTCTTGAAACCGCATCAAAGTTATCAATTGCTTTGTCACGGTGAAATATTAAAGTGAGTTTACGTTCAAAATGCATGCTGCACTTACCCCTCCCAGACCGGTTGTCTTTAATCTTTGTAGCCTCTTCAAAAATTTTCAACCTGGCGGCACTGGAACAAATCCCGTTCAAAGCCCTGCTCTCGCAAGTTACCAGAAATTTGCCGATAAAAATGCATACTGCAATGAGCCAATCTAATGGCTTCCTGGACAGCAACGTCACCCCAAAGTTTTATAAGTGCCTTTGTCTCACCAATTCCCCATGGCTTTGCACACAGTCTACCTGCCTTTTTAGATTTTCGTGATGCATTCTTAGAGGTTGGGGTGCGCTGGGTTACCCAGTCTGGCTTGATATCAGCTGTGGTTTCTGTTATGTATATTGTGCCATGTAGAGCCCTCTAGAAGGCTCCGCTTCCTTAGCCACTGCCTCCCTGATAGCCAGTGGTACCTGCCGGGCTTTCAAAAACTTGGGTTGTGCTCCTTCTATCAGGGTTATACTGGCCTTAATGTCCCTCAGGTGTCCAATACCCTTTTGAAAAACTGGTGCAGCTTTATTGAAAAGTTCTTCTAGCTGCTGGCGTGAAGTGGATTTCTGGTGAACTTTGAGAGCTTTAATAGATTGCTAGTCTAAACTAATTTTCTTTAACCAGCTTCGTCCAAACAAGGCTGGTCCTCTTGTTGGTACCACACAGATCTAATTTATTACTCTGCCCATTATACTTCACTTCCACTGTACATACTCCCAGCGGGATGATCCTTTCGTCTGTGTATGTTTTCAGTATAGTCCTGGTTTTCTTAACTGCACATTACTGAACTGTTTGATAAACTCCTTATGAGGAATGACTGATACAGCTGAGCCTGTGTCTAATTCCATCTTCAGGACTTTCCCTTCTACTATGGGTGTTACCCAGATGGGCTCCTTGTCTCCATCTTCTACACATAACGCTTTCACATAGGCAATACTTAACTCAGCTAGATCTTCACTACTGTCTGCTTCAGTTTCTACGGTCTGCACCCGTTTCAGTTTCTACGGCGTGCACCCTATCGTGCCCTTCAGGAGTCTTTCTTCTTGCTTTTTCTTTTATTCGGTGTAGTAGACCTACATGTTGCTTGTATGCCTTTTTGCCACAGCGCCAGCATACCACATTTTAGAGGCGGCAAACCATTGATTTATGTCCTCCCTTGTCACAGTAGCTACATTTTTCTTTTGGCTCGGTTTTGTTTCGTTGACTTGGAGTACGATATAGCTTGTGGGTGGTGTGTTCGCTCCTGCTCACAGCTTGAAACTCCTGTGACTCATGTGTAGCAGCTTCCATGGATGTAGCTATCTCCATGGCCTTTTTAAAAGTGAGAGTCTGATGTAAGGAGATGCTTCTGAATGGTTTCATCTCTGATACCACAGACTAGTTGGTCCCTCAGAGCCAATTGTAAGGTGTTCCCAAAATTGCAGTGTTCTGCCAGTCTTTGAAGTGCAACTCCATAAGCCATGACTGTTTCTCCTTCCTGCTGGTTACGTTTATCGCTCTGCAAATCGCCCTGCAATTTCCAGGGGTTTGGGTGAAAAGTGCTCCTGCAGCAGAGTCACTATTTCTGCAAAAGTTTTGGTGCACGACTTATTTGGGTATGTCAAACTGCGAAGGCAGCGGTATGTTTTACCTCCCATATAGTTCAGTAATGCAGGTAGTAAGGTACCTTCTTATCTGGGGTATCATGGACTGCAAAGCATTGCTCCAGACGTTCAATATATGTGGACCAATCTTCTACAGTATTATCAAGAGAGTCCATAAACTCCCTCTGGGACATCTTTCAATCTTCGTGAGGTTGTTATCTGGTCACCCCACACACCCACTGTACTGAATCTGAACACTGCACTGTTCTCTAGGGCCTAGTTTTAACAGTTCCTATCTGGGCCTGCAGCACTCCACCCAGCTCAGCCTTTCAATTTCACTTACTTGCTTCGCCTGCTCTTAGCAATTTCAGCACAGCAACAGTGAATCAATCCCATCCTCGTCACCACTGTGATGTCTGTGGGTCCAGCTAAGGACTCAAGAAGTAGATACAGCCCTGAAGTAATACTTTGTTAGGCAGACATGTTGCTTGCTGGAGCGGCTAGAAAGGATGGGCATACTTACTAAAAGTGGACTGGAGCGAATGGGCAACACCTATTGTTCCTGTTATGAAGAAAAATGGAACACTACGGATTTGCTGTGATTTCAAGGTGACTATTAACCCAGTGCTGAGAACAGAGCACTACGCCTTACCTCGTATTGAGGACATTTTCTCATCTTTGGCCAGACGGAAAAAGTTCAGCAAGTTAGATTTGGCACAAGCTTACCTCCAAATGGAAGTTAAGGTGGAGTCAAGGAAGTTCGTTACAATCAGCACTGAAAAAGGATTATTCCAGTACAACCGATTGGTATTTGGAGTGGCATCTGCACCTGCACTTTGGCAGAGAGCCATGGATCAAGTACTGAAAGGCATACCAAGCTGCAGATGTTATTTGGACATCATTGTTACAGAATCCAATAATGAGGATCATCTGAAAAATCTGGCACAAATTCTCAAAATTGGAAGAGTACGGATTACAGGTTAACCGTGATAAATGTGAATTCTTTAAAGAAGCTGTCACATACTGTGGACACATACATAGTAAAGGGCTACACAAGTCACCAGAAAAAACACATGCTGTTCTAAGAGCACCTCACCCAGAGAACATATCACAGGTTCGTTCCTTTATTGGGTTTGTTAATTACTTCCATAAATTTTTGCCCAACATAGCAACTGTACGACACGCGTTGAACCAGATGCTACGGAAAGGGAAGCACTGAACAATGTGAAAGGGCCTTCCAAGAGGCAAAGAAGCTGGTCACTTCAGAGCAAGTTTTAACACATTACAACCCAGTGCTGGAAATCTTGCTGGCATGCGATGCTTCAGCTTATGGACTTGGAGCAGTAATTTCTCATGTAATGCGTGAGGAACAAGAACGTCCCATCGCTTTTGCTTCACGATCGTTAAGCGCTGTAGAACATAACTATGCCCAGATAGATCAGGAAGCTTTGAGTCTAGTTTGGGGAGTCAAGAAGTTCCGGCATTATCTGTATGGTAGGAAATTCACATTGGTGACAGATCACAAACCCTTACTGTATTTTTAATCCCTCAGAGGACATTCCAGAGATGGCTGCTGCCCAAATACAAAGATGGGCCTTGTTTTTAGGGGCTCATAACTATGATATTAAATTTAAGGGCACTGCACAGCACAGTAATGCAGATGGCCTCTCACGTCTGCCTTTACGAGAGGCAGGTAATGCCACAAAGGAACAAGATGCACTCACGGCTGGGGAGTTGTTCAACATGACACAAATTAGTACCTTGCCTATCACGCCAGCAACACTCCAGTGAGAGACAGGCAAAGATCTCATGCTAGCGGAAGTATATGAAGCTACCCTAAGGGGCTGGAAAGGTGAACCAGGGGAGAGTTGGAAACCATTTTTTCACCGCAGAAATGAAATCTCCATTGTCCAAGGCTGTCTGATGTGGGGAAGTCATGTAATAAGCCCAAAAAAATTGCAGGCTACAATTTTGGAAGAACTGCACATGGGACATCTGGGCATAGTCAAAATGAAGACACTAGCCAGGGGATTTGTGTGGTGGCCTGGTATTGATGGATAGATTGAAAAATTAGCCAAGGATTCCTCTGGATGTTAACAAGTGCAAAGCATGCCTGGACTGGCACCACTTCATCCATCGAACTGGCCAACAGCTTCCTGGGAATGTATTCACCTCGATTTTGCAGGCCTATCTTTAGGTACCAATTTTTTTGTGGTGGTGGATGAATATTCCAAGTGGCCAGAGGTGTTCTGCATGTCATCCACAACTTCCGCAAGCACTATACAAGTTCTCCGAAGCCTTTTTGCTCGAACAGCTTTGCCTGTACAAACAAGGAGCCCGAGCTCACCCAGACAGTACAACAGCAGGGTGGCAGCAATTGACAGACTCACCTGGCAGCTGCGGTGTGGTGACGCTGGAGTCGGTGAAGAGGGCGGAAACTTGACCTGGAACGGAGTATAAAGACTGGTGAAGCCTATGGTGGCGCCTTGAGCGCGCGCCGAAGGGTGCAAGCCCTTTTGAGAGCCCTTCAGAGAGCGGGCCAGACGCTATAAAACTATTTATAAGGTAGTCTCTGGGAGTAACGGGAGGTGGTAAAATGACTACTGCTAAACGAGGGAGAGGGGACTCCTTTGAAACTGTCACAGCCAAGGTAAATCCCCAAAACAATGGAAAATAGATAAATTCTTTACCAAACAGGTACCAGAGAAGGCTAGACTGCCAGCCTCATGCCTGCAGTTCTCAGGGGTGGAGCAATCCCAGGTGAATGAGGAACCCCCGGAATTGGTAGTAAATAAGCAGGCTCGCCACCAGAGAGAGTCTGGACAGAAATATTCTGGGGTAGGTCCAGGACATGAGTCCCGAGTCGGTACCTGCAGATTCGCAAGCAGGGAATAGACTGGCAACTTCCTTAATAGAACATCTCTTGTTAACTGTAGATACCCTTAATTTTGCTTTAACACAAATTACTAACTTGCAGGATGCTATGAATGTAGTAAATGATAAATTGAAATTAATGCAAGAAACCTGAGACAGGGGCTTGGGAGAAATGGAGAAGGGAGACACTCTAGGGGTCAGATATCCCCCCACCCCCCATATTCAATTACATCCAGACTTGCAGTTGTGTACCAACTTAACACCCCCAGTAATTTATTGTGAGGGCAAAGGGATGCTTGGTCCAGTGTTTAATGTACTGTTGTTTGGTTTACCCTGCGGGGAAGATGCCCAAAACCGAAATGGGACACAGTGCTTGACATAGCGGCACATTTACGGGTCCTTCTACACTTAATTACGAGAAGCGACTTTGCCTTAGTTGCACTTACCATCAGATAGGGGTAGACAAAACAATCTTGGTGACTTTTCTATCTATATCACTAATTAAAGAAATTCTAGCCCAGCAAGCCAAACTTGAAAGTAGGGGAATTTTTATATCTTGAGTATTTCAACCTCAAGGGGGGCCTGACATGGCACAAAATCAGGGGGAACCATGCCCCAGGAGGGGCTCCTTAGGGAGCCAAAGTATGGAGCAGCCCAAGTTAATTCCAACTAGTAAGGGGCTACAGGAAGGAGGGACCCGTCCTAAAGGCGGTGGGGTGTAGGAGCGGAGGGCGACCAGCTGGGATGCGGATGGCAGTGGCACTCTTCACCCCCCCATCAACCAGAACAGTGAGCATACGGGGGGGCCCCATTGTTCCATGCCAGGGGCCACAGGGTTCTTTTTCCTCCCCCCTCACCCTTGCGGGGGCGGGGCTTGGCTACAGAGACTTCCGGGACATTCCCCATAACAATGGGAGCGGGCAGAGGCCGTGCCAGAGGCGTGTGTCGAAGGGGCACGTTCAAAGGGCACTGAGGGCCGGAAGTAGCGGGGGCATAAAGCCCCAGGGACAGCGGCTGAGCTGCAGGCCATGGCCGAAGGGCGCGGCACTTTTTGGGCACTTTGGGGGGCTGCAGGGGGGGTATTGTTTGTTTTGTGTGGGCTTTTGTTCATTTTTCAGGGCTAGGGTGGTAGGGTGGGGGTTGTTGGTAAGGGAGTTAAAAGA
>QEPC01013926.1:1908833-1986787 GCA_003113815.1 Sphenodon punctatus | reverse complement strand
GGACCCCCGGGCCCCCACCTGTATCAACCTCTCCAAACCAACGCTCGCCACTGTGATCTGCAGGACACGTAAGAAACATATTTTATGTGCTAGGCAGGCCAGGCTAGGATCTAAGCACTGTTGCATTGGGTTCATGCTGTACCTGATTGTGTGAGCAGGATAATAAAATAGTGTTGTACCCAATTAAAAATGTCTAATTTGTGGTGTGGGGTGACTAAGATCCTGATTGGGGAATCGTGCTTGGGAGGGAAATTACTGGATTTTAAATCCTAACAGTTGCTAAGCAACCAGCCCAGGGAGCGCTGATGTCGGGAGCGCAGCGTGGGCAAAGTGAGCAGCCCCGCCCCTTTTAGGAGGGGGCTGGGTTGCTCTGAGCCACGTGAAGTGACCATTCCAAGACCGGGCTGGGAAGAAGCAGCAGCCCCACCCATCCCACCCTCTAGCACTGCTGGTTATTACCCGTGGCCTTTAGGGAGCCGAGGAGGAATTTTGGCGATTAGCCTTTATTGAAAAGGATTGCGAGTTTCGCCTCCTCAGCAGTGCAGAATAGGTTAAATAGGTTAATGTGGCATTTCTGTGGATTGGCATATCGCGTTGTTCTAATTGGCATTTATTTGGCAACTTACTAATCTTATTAAATAGGGGAATTGAATTGGAATAAGGAAGTGCATGTGATGAATGTGTTAATTTGGAATTTGATACAGGAGAGTTGATTGTCGCACTTGCAGGGGTCCAGTGTGCTATGATAGGATAATTAGGTAAGGTATAGGATCAAGAATCATCTCCTTAAGAGATGGGGAAGTGGTACCCAGAGGCATGCGGGGCACAGCAAGCTCTGGGGTCACGACCCTGGGAGGGGTGTCTTACCAGATCTGTAAGGACATGCGCTGTCCTCAGACTGCAGACATTTAACTCCTTACTCACGCCCAAAGTTGGGGCTGGTTTGCCCCCCGATTTGGCCAGAGCCTGAGTGTTGTGAAAGGGGGGCAGGTTAAGTTGGTGCCCTGATTAGGGACGGCACATCCTGATCAGGCACGAGTTAATAAGATAAGTTAGAGCTAGCACACTGGACCCGAATTGCTGAACAATTTACCCACCGTCCTTATTGAATGAGAATAAAGTGCGGTCAGTTTTAACCCAACCACTGTCTCCGTGTATTAATGTTGGGTTGTGTGTTGACAAAGGACCCTGCTTTATATGGGGTCCCTGCGAGTTTTGATCTGAGCAGTGATGTCAGCCTATATTAGCATAGCCCTCCGGATCAACTGCTTAGAAGCGCGACACGAAATGAGTGTTTGATCTATTCAAGCAGGGGAGAGAAGAGACAGACGTGCATTCTCCAAAGTTCTCTCCTGCACACCCCGCCCTTCCTCCCCAGTAAATAAACTATTAAGACCAGAGGGCAGGCAGCTTGGAAGAATGACTTTAAAGTCCTTTTTGTGGTGGGCTTTTTGTAATTCAGGCAGTGGCTCTGTCCCTTATCCTTGTGCCCATGCCCTCATCTCTGCTCCTTTACCTACCAGTGTTTGAAATGGATCCAAGGGTTGGATCCAGGAATTGGAAGGGGCCACAGGGTTAAACTGCAGAGGGGGGCAAACCCTATATTGTTGACACCCCAAACACTGAACAACAAACTGAATCTGGTTAATACATGATTAACAAGTGATGACTCCACTCGTGCAAGCCACCTTGCACCCATGTAGTCTCATTGAAATCAAAGTGTTTGCAGGATTGGGGCCTAATTGGGATAGGTTTCTGTGGTTAGGGGATTTGGTGGACATTTCTGGGGGACTAGAGAATGTGATTGTTATGCTAGTCCTTAAAATAATAGATCAAGCAGGATGGGGAAACCAAGAGGTCATAATGGAAAATCCAGCCTTATCTATTTCTGCTGAGGTAATTGCTGGACAATTCCAAGCTACTAGTTTTGCCTGCAGTTTAGGAAGGGAGAAGGCAGCATAGCAGCAAATGTGGGGGACTGCTGAGTGGTAGTGATTTTGGATATTGAGGAAGTGCCTTGATTGGTTTTTAGATTCAAAGCTTTTGGTGTGAACTAATTCTACACACACACCCCACACTCCCCTGCAAAACCCATATATTCTGCAGCATGAAACCCTCCAAAATTTTATCAAGAATAGGGATTCTCACCTTGCCTTCTGTGAACCAAATCCAACCAGTGGCTGTTTGCCCCTTCTCCTTCCCAGCCCACATTCCGTCCCTGGATCTGGCCCAATGATTCAGTCCCTCAAACACTGAAAGAGTGGAGCTCTGGCACTCCAACATAGGGGATGGATCCATGGCATAGATCCAGCTTGGAAAACCTTTTCCTTTCTAGTGGCTACTTTGAAAATGAGTTCAAATTATCAGGACTCCATAGATGTTGAGGGCGAGGGTGATTAAGGAGTGGACAGGGGTTTCTTGGCTCTTCTCTTTAACCTTGATCTCAGTCTTTCAGTGCTTGAGGGTAGGAAATGGATCCAGGGGCCAAATCCAGGAACTGGAAAGGGGCCAAATAGAATTGAATTGAAGGGTGGAAAATTTTGTTTGGTTCAAAACACTGCACTCTTTTCTGGCTTGTTTCTCTAAAAATTCAAGGTTAGGAAATTAGTAGTGAAGGTGGGAGTGCTCTTTTTCCTCTCTTACATAGCTGCATTGGCACCAATAGCCCTACAACATGTATGTGTTATAAATGGCTTTTTGGGGGGGGGGGGGAGGCTTTGGGGTGCTGGCTAGCTGCTGGGAGGAGGGGAGCTTTTGGTGGAAGAGGAGGGGCTTTGGGGTGCTAGTTAGGTAGGGGAGGAGTAGAGAGGGTTAGTAGGGGGACACAAACCCACCCAGATAAACCTGTATCAAAATAAAATGTGTTCACCTGGAGACTTGACTCTTAAATTCATGGTCTCTTTCTCGGAGTGAGTTTCCCGCCTTGGTCTCCATGTCTTGGGTCACATCCGCAATGACCCACTGCACTTGCAATTGAATTGTCTATGGGCAGCGTCTGCAAAGGTGTGAGGCTTTTCTGAATCCACATTCGGTTTGACTGTTTTTCCATTGCATGAAGTGAGGTTTCTGTTCTCAGCTCTCACATTACATACATGTTTAACCTTCATCTTTACATATGTGCTAGACCTGTAGTCTACCTGTATTCCAGTATGTCCTCGTGACACCAACCGATACTTGGTTTTGAATACCATGATGCATCATAAATGGTTTTTAAGCTGGGGATGGCAGAGGCAAGGCAGCTGTGCACATATTGGGGTACTTGAAAGGGCAGATTATGGTGTCTGAGACCCCTCCATAGGGTGGAGTCAAATGTGTACTTGCTATTGCAGCTGTATCAAGCTTTATAGTGAGATTCAGACAGACAATCTGTTTCTCTGCCCAGATTTATGTTGTTGTTTTGGGCTTTTTTGCCATTTGGGCTGCTGCTTCCCTGCGTTGCTTCTGTCACTACTACTGCAACAGCAGAAGCAGAACAGGAACTGTCTGGAGAATCTGTGATCCCCCCTTCTTAGCGGTGTGATGCAATTGCCTATCTTGATTCTTGCAGGGTGCTTCTGTGACCTAGATAAGTCTCCTAGCCAAGAGCATGTCGTTGCAGGGAAATGTGTTGATCTGAAGCTAGTGTAGCCAGAGGGTCTGTCAGGTCTGCCCCCTCACTCTTTGTGCTTCAAGCCTCTGAGAAGGGGCTTGTCTACATGTTTATAGTGGTGGTTATACAGCACCACTGTGTATATTCCTACACGGTCTCGGCCCCTCATACTTTAGGGACCACCTCGCCCTTTGTGCCCCAGAGCGGCTCCTGCGGTCTGCCGGGGGTGCCTTCCTGGAGGTCCCCCGTGTTAAGCGGGGGGCCACGATGGAGAGATTATTCTCAGTAGTGGGACCACGGCTGTGGAACTCCCTTCCGGAGGAAGCTCGCCTGGCCCCAAGCCTTTTAACATTTTGGCGAAACTGTAAGACCTGGCTGTTTGCCAGGCCTTCAGGAGGGAGGGTGGGTAGGGAGGTTTTAGTCCCCTACCCATTTGTTTTGTGGTTTGGTTGTTTTCTAACCCGGTTAATATTTAAAGTATTTATGATTGTTTTTAAATTGATTTTATTGTATTTTATTATTGTATTTTAATGATGGAAGCTGCCCCGAGCTGCGTTGCAGGAGGGGCGGGGTAAAAATTTATAAAATAAAAAATAAATAAATATAATATAAAATAGATGTACTACCGAGTTTACTTTCTTCCTTACAGCAAGCTGTTCACAGAAAAAATGTCTGCTCCAAGTGGAAGTGGTGGCAATCTGCCTATGCCAAAACATCGCAGCAGTGCAGCCAAGCGGAAGTTGGCCAAGGAGAGGGAAGAAAAAGAGGTCAAGTTACCAAAAAAATCACATCGGTGGGGAGTTTTTCAGCCACCAATTACTGTTACCTACCTGTCAGCTGATTCCAGGGGCTGTGGGTGGAGTCAGAGCCGTGCAACAGAACAAGAGGGCTGGTTGACCTACAGCGGCGCCATTGGCGCGCGCCTCGGTTGTGTGCACAAGGACACGCCCTTTGGCAAGCCCTTTGGCGAGTCCCAGAGCAGGAGCGCAGAGACTTCAGCTTGCATCCCTTGTGTCAGGGGTAGAAGATTGTGACTGTTAGCAGTATTGTTTGGGGTCTTGTTTTACTTTTCCTCACGCTGTTGGGTAGTGACGGAGTGGGGGTGTGGGGGATTTGTGGTTTGGTTTCCTTGTTTGGGTTGCTGGTTGGGGGTCTTGTGAACTATGCCCCCTAAAAGTAAGAGGGGTCCCCCTCTGACAAGGCTGCAGTCCCCCCCCCCAAAAAAAGAGGAAAATGATAGTTTTTTCTCTATGTCCAATCGCTATAATGTTTTGGCTAATGGGTCAGGGTCTACTTCCCCATGCCATCATGTTGCCTCATCAGGGGAGGAGGGAGGACCCATATACAATCAGTATAAATCTCAGGGAGGTCCTTTATTTACGGCTGATGGTCATTTGGCCATGGAGGGTTCAGTAGGAGGAGCAGGGGCCTCCTCGATATGTCACAGACGCCAGCTTCAGGTGGCAAGCCCCCTATTTACGGCTGATCTCCTGGCCAGGCACTGCACTTTAAGAGCGCAGACTACACAGTGCACCTTTGGGCGCATAAATGTATTAGAACAGAAGCTGGATAAACTTATGGATGCGGTCCAAAGGAGGTGGCTAGGAGGAGAATGTGGGGTTAATCCATGTTTAGAATCTACTCATGGCTCACCTAGAGGACGGTCCCAGGCCCCTGCTAAGGGACTATTGGTGACTAGGGGGAAGACACAAGATGAGGGGGGGAAAAGGAAGTTTGACATCATTTTCTATACTTCCCAGTATTAAGTGGAAGGGTGCCTTGTGTCCTCCTATGGCATCTCGGAATGATCCCCCTTTTATGGTTAAATTGAAGGACGCGGAGGGGCAATATACGATGGCTCCCTTCCAGGAAGATGGGTGTTCAATTTGCTTTACTATCAGACCTTTACCAAATGGATTCTTCCCTCCTGGAGTTCGGCCTGGGAAATAGCAGACCATCTAAGGGTGCTTATGTATGTTCCAATTACCAGTAAAGATATTATCCAGGTAGATTTGCTAAAAAACTCTAATACATATAAGTCGGTAGTGGCCCATTTTAATCATAGTGTCTGGGTGGAGGCCATTGTTAGGAAAAAAGAGCAACTGATGCATTGGGGTGTACACTTTGCTAAAGTATACATTAGTCAGGAGCAGACTGGGAAGAAGGGTGATTTCAATAAGGGGGACCCCCAGGCTAGATTAGATAGGGAAGGTCATGTGGATAACCCCCTCCTAGGGAATGTTAAAGTGGTGCAATCTGGGATGGAGATATCAGTTAGACGAGAGCAAGTAGCTATGGAAATGGAGGTACTAGAAGGATCCCTGGGTAAGGAAAGTGCTGCAATTAGAGTAACGACTCACAGGGATTCTCTGCTCCCAAGTAATCTGACCCTCCAGCAGCGGGATATCCTGAACTCCTTTTCCTTGTTACATCAGCAGATGATTCAAGTTCGTGATAGAGATGTAGTGGAAAAGAGAGAGGAATACAATCAAGCAAAGTCTGGGGTCCAGGGGAGAACCCTACTGTCTTCTAAGAATTTGTCCCCTATTATATGTGGTCAATCAAAAGACTTATTGCAGGTTTCTCAGACGGTGATTTCTACGTCGACCCCGGACAAGCATAACCCAGCTCCAATTGCCTTACTGTTGAGTTTAGACATTCCAGAAGAGGGGGGTTTACACTCTAGAATGCCTCCGCTAGAAGCTAGGAGATTGGGAGAGGATATGAGTGGGGTTTTATTAACTCCTAAATTAAGCCCTCTTATTGCAACGAGGAATAGGAAGGAGAGGGTGAAGACAGATTGACTGGGAGGGAATAGAGAGAATGACAGTTGCCAGTTAGTCTCTTGGAATGTGGCAGGGTGGTTAACAAAAGATAAAGAAGTTAGTGCATTTTGGGGGCAATTTGATGTAATCTGCCTTCAGGAAACGTGGTGTGTTCAGGACCCCCTCAGTTCTCAAGGATATAGCACATGGACAATTCCAGCTGTTCCCACGGGAGGTAGGGGGCGTCCCAAAGGGGGAATTATGACTATGATTACTGATACTTTTAAAGCCCAGGTTGTGGGTGGGATTTTGTTGCACCATAATGCGTTAATTATCCGTATTTTGATACTGGGGCTCCCCAGGGGCTTACTCCTGATTAATGTTTACAACCCCCGCAGTGGGTCAGGGTATTCACTTTGGCATTTGCTGAGTGAGGAATTAGCTACCTATCTTCAGGTCTTTCCAGATGTGGGCGATTTGAATGCTAGGTTAGGGGAGTCTAGTGAGGCTATGTATGCTAGCTTGGGTGTAGGGGATGAGTCCTATGTCGCCCACGATTGTAATTTTGGTAGGGTCTCGCAGGATCGGGGTATTAATTTAGCGGGTCTGGGATTGTACAGATTGATATTGGAATGGGGTCTTCTGATCTTAAATGGTAATACTAGGGGGGATGAGCAGGGCTGCCTGACTTATGTGGGCCCGTTTGGTAGTAGCGTAGTTGACTTTGCCATTGGTTCACAGAGGATGGGGCAGTTTGTATCATATCTAATAGTGGGAGACCAACATCCGAGTGATCATTTCCCGATCCAGGTGGGCTTTTCCTTTCCTGTTCTGAATTATGCTGAGGAAAGTCAGAGGATGGTGGAGTTTGGCAATAAGAGTACGGAATTACTAGTGAAGTCGCGTAGATGAACTCCATCTGTTGCCGAGGGTGTTGACAAGTTTTTGTCCTGCCTGGAGGTTCAGAAGGGGTTTAAATTACTTCAGACGGCCATCTCTGTGGGAGAGGCTATTGCAATCTGGGAACAGCTAATTGAGCAGCTTTCCCCCTTGATATCTAGGGAATATGGATGGGGGGGGAGATTTTTCATCCCAGGAGACGCTGGTATGGTGGGATGCGGAACGTAGATGGATTAGATCTATCCTTAGACAGTTGGCTCGGAGATTACATTTCAGTAAAGAAAATAGATTATACCAACAGTATAAGGATTTAAGGAATTACTATAAATCACTTTTGAAAATAAAGAAAGGCAACTATTTCCAAGCTCGTTGGGAAGCGCTGCAGGAAGCTGTTGAGAGAAACGATGGAAAGAGGTTTTGGGCCTTGGTGAATGGTTCAAAGCAATGGAGGGGATTGGTAAGAGAGGTAATTGTGCCCCCCACTACTTGGGTATCCCATTTTACGACCTTGTTTGCCTCAGTGGAGCAGGGGATTGAGGATTCCTTACCTTGGGAGAAAGATATCCCACAGTGGGATCCTATTTTGCCACAGGAAGTTCAGTTGGTGATTAATACACTTAAGAGGGGGAAAGCAGTGGGGCCGGATTTCGTACCAAGCGAGTTTTTCAAAGCCCTTCCAGACTGGGGTGTGGGAGCATTAGCAAATATGTTTTCTTTAATCAACACCTTGACCATCCCAGATGTGTGCAAAGTAGGGACGGTGGTACCTATATTTAAGAAGGGGAATAAATCCAACCCCAATAATTATAGGCCCATTACGCTGCTTTGTGTGGCTGCTAAGATATATGCCCCCCTCCTTTTACACCGCCTGCAGGATTGGTGCGTCTCCCAAAACATTGGCATATGAGCAAGCGGGATTTAGGGAAAACCGATCGACTGGAGTATAGATCTTCATTCTGCATCATGTAATGACTAAATATCGAAGACGCAAGCAGAAGCTGTTTATTGCTTTTGTGGACTTATCAGCAGCATTTGATACAGTCAGTAGGGTAGAACTATGGAATGTGTTGATACACCTTAAGGTTGACCTTTGGCTGATTGCCCTGATTAGAGCTCTGTATTCAGAGACCACCCTTCGAGTCAGGATGCCTCCAGGAGGAACCCTCTCCAACTCGGTCCAAACTTTCAGGGGTGTTAGACAGGGATGTCTGCTTGCTCCTCTGCTTTTTAACATCTATGTTAATTCGCTGATAATGGAGCATAAAGATATTGGGAGGTATCATCCACCCTCAGTGGGTGGGCGAAAGCTCTTTTTGCTAATGTATGCAGATGATGCTGCTCTGCTCTCTCTTTCTAGAGTGGGGCTTCGTAGGGCTCTGGTAGATTTCGAGGCTAGATGCCAGCTAAAGCACCTTAAAATTAACTATGGAAAAACCAAAATTATGGTAAGCGGTGGAAATGGTAGGAAATATAATTGGTTTCTTTTAGGGCACCAATTAGAACAGGTCTGCTTTTTTCAATACCTGGGTGTGAGGATGTTCTAGTCCTGTTCTTGGTTACCCCAGGCGCGGGCAGTGAAGGAGGGGGTTGCCCCGGAGGTTTTGGCCATTATACGCTTTTTTTATACTCATGGCCAACCATCAGTAATGGTCCCTCGTCGAATTTTTGAGACAAAGATCCTATCACTATACTGCTATACGATGCCCATGTATGGGGAACAGAGGAAGGGGTGATTCGGTTTTTGCAGCCTGTGATCGCCCAATTTTGGAGCAAAATACTGAAATGTCCTCAAGCTACAAGTTCGGCCATGGTACTGACAGAGGTAGGTTGTGCTTCTCTGTCAGCGTTGGTGGACATAAGATTATTGTCATTCTGGGACAATCTGCGTAATGCGCCAGAAGGCTCTTTTCTTGAACGTACATGGGTTGAGAAGGTTGTGGAAGAAGTGGGTACTCACCCCTGGTATAAGGGGGTGACTAGCCATTTGGCTAAATTGGGATTTTCTGTACCCTTCTTCCAGTATGCCACTAGTAGGCAGGTGATTGGCTTACTGAAACTCCGTATTTTGGACCTTGATAGGCAATGCGTTAGGGCCACGGCTGCATCTTCAAGGGCGGCCCCGTTCTATCAGTACATCTTGCCGCCACGGACTGGGGCCCCCTATTTATACTCCCAGATTAATCCTGTCTTGAAAGATAGATATAGTTCGTTGAGATTACAGACAGTTAAAATCTCAGTCCTCCTGGGAAGATTACAGGGGATCCTGTGGGAGGAGAGGGGCTGCCTATGTGGAACAGATGTCGAAACCCAAAGCCATTATTTGCTGACTTGCCCCCTGTATGAGGTCCCTCGCCGAGGGCTTTGGGCGAGTATAGGCGTGGGGCTGGACTGGACAGATTCCAGGAAGTTAATTTTTCTCTTCGGTGACCAGGATCCTGTCAGGACCAAGCAGGTAGCCATTTTTGCATGTAGATGCGCTGCAGCCCATTTAAAACTATCAACTTCTGATATGGGTTGATATGTTTTGTTTGTGATAAGTTTTTTATGGGGTTTTTTATGTTTGGAATAGTTTATTGTTGACCAATGGGTACTATCCTTGGTTCTGTACTTTTTTTACTTTTGTAATGGCCATGTGGCCGAACAAAGTATTTGATTTGAAAAATCACATCTTTCTTAAGAAGGCCACTGTGGACACTTCCAAGGAGGAGGAGGAGGGTCACAGTGCAGGACCTTCAACAGCAAGTGACATCTGCCATGTTACTGGAGAGGAAGATGTGAGACAGGAGACAAAAAGACAAGACAGTGACAATTAACAAGGTGATGAAGAGAGGGAATGTAATGACTTTTACCACAAGTGGAGAGAGTGAAATAAGAGACAGTGAAGGGGAGACTAAGTGAGATTAGTGTGCCTGAAGACAGTTTGGCCTCAAAAAAATATCCAATGGACAAAGCACACTTCAGTGAACCCCTTAGTACACAAGACAGGCAGTTAATCTCAAATGGACCATGTCAGCTATCAGGGCCATTTCCACGAGACTTCAGCAAACCCGAGGAGAAGTTTTTCTGAATTGTATTACACAACAGTAAACAAAGCTGGTGTGAAACTTCAACGACGGTGGCTCTGCTATTCCCCAACATCTGACCATGTCTACTGACAGGTATGTTGGCCTTTTTCAACTAAGGATAGAGAGGGGACTTGGATTACAGGAATTCGTGACTGGCGTCATCTGAAAAATAAAGAGTTGCATGACGTCTCAGTTGCCCACGTACAGTGTAGCATGGTTCTTAGGCAGTGGCATTTGAACAAAACCATCACAAAGGATCTAGAAGACGCTATTAGGAAAGAGGCAAATTTTTGGAGGCAAGTACTTGATTGATAATTCTATGTCACACTGACCCTCGCTTTGTCCAACCTGCCATTTAGAGGTCACGGGGAGCATGCAAGCTCAAGTGGAAACCGTGGGAATTTTCATTCCATTGTGTCACTTGTGGCAAAATACGATCCGGTACTGGACAAGCTGCTAAGTATGCCAGAAGGAACAGTAAAGTACCTGAGTCCTGATGTGCAAAATGAAGTCATTGGCATACTCTCGAAGCATGTCAGGGACGGAATATTAAATGCCAACAAAGCTCCATTTTTTTCTGTGATCATGGATACCACCCAGGATATTGGTAAGAAGGATCAGCTCAGCCAGGTGATCTGCTATGTGTCTGTTTAGACTGATGAACAAGGAATGCCAATTGACATCAAAATATACGAATCTTTCTTGGGCTTTGTTGAAGTGGAAGACCAATCAGCAGCTGGTTTGACACATACTATTTTAAGCAGCATTGAATGTAATGGACTAGACATTGCCAAACTGCAAGGCCAGGGTTACGATGGAGCTGCAACCATGAGTGGTGTGTATAGTGGTGTGCAAACTAGAATTCTTGCTCAACAGCCCAAAGCAACATATGTCCACTGTGCTACACCCAACTTAAATTTAGTCTTGAATGGGAGCAGTCGGAGGTTTGTGGGAGTGTGGGGACACTTGCCAGAAAAGACCTGATGACAGCGGCACTATGGAACCCCCCTACCTTTAGGGGCAAACATGGCACTTGGCTGTGGGGTCGGGGGGCCCCCTGTTTTGAGAGCTGGGAGCCGTGGGGTCCTCTTTACTCCCCCCCCACCCTTGCGGGGGTGGGGCCTAGCCTTGCGAACTTCCGGGCCGCTTCCCTTAACATTGGGAGCGGTCAGAGGCGCGTGCTCGGAGCGCGTGTCAAAGGGGCATGGTCAAAGGGGCTTGCCCTTTGGCTGTGCCCTTCAGCTGGGACAGGAGGTGGAGGTGGGAAACTTTTGACTTTATGCATTGAGGGGTAATGTTAACTACTGACAGAGGGGAAGGTGCAGCTGACTCTCCCCTGTGAGAGAGGGGTGGAGTCAGGTGAAATGCCCCTTGGTGGCAGCAAGGGGTAGAAAGATTAGATTGAGGGCCAACTGTTGTATTGTTAATGAGTTGGTAGAATGAGATTGTCAGTAAGGGAAAAGTTTCTTGTATTGTTGATTATTATGTATAATTGTTATTTTGTTGTGCTGGGGCCCCTGTGTGGGAAATCCCAGGAAGTGTATTTATTGCTATGTAAGCCGCCTCGAGTTGGGTTTCCAAAAGAGTGCGGGGTATAAATAAAATGCTATGCTATGCTGTGTCAGATGTTCCAGAAGTGAAGAATTTGTTTGGAATAGTACAGCAACTCTACACATTCTTCGCACACAGCATCAAGCGATGGTATACATTGTCCTTGTTTACCTCAGTCAAAAAAAAAAAAAAAAAATCACACTACAGAGACTGTGTCCAACAAGGAGTCATCACGATACGACTCTAGTGGCCCTATGCTACGGCTTCACCGATATCCTCAAGGTGCTTACCCAGGTAATACTCCTGAGCAAGAAGGATGAAATTGTAGAGGCAAGAGCTCTGAAAGCTAAAATGGAGCAGTTCCACTTTGTGTTCCTCGTTGTCCTGCTCACGAAAAATTTTGGAATCAATCAACTGTGTTTCAAAGCTGCCACAGTCTCCACAAAGTGACCTCAGCAAAGCTGCAACTCTTCTCCAGACTGCTCATACTAATTTCCAAGAGGCCAGAAGTCAGTATGACTCATTTCGCAAAACAGCTGTTGAAATGTGTAAAACATGGGGAATATCTCAGGAGTTTGAAGAGCGACATGCACGAAGGGTGAAGAGGTTTCATAATGAGCTGTGAGGACAAGAGACTAACATCTGTGGAAGAAAGCTTCAGAGTCAATGTGGTTTTGGCTACACTGGACAGAGCCTCTTCACATATGAAACAGCGCTTCAAGGGCCTAAATCAAGTCATTTCTACATTTGCTGCTCTTCAGCCATCAACACTGACATCAGCAACTGATGAGTTGTACACAGCTGGAGAAATTCTGGTCAGACAATATGAAAATGACTTGTCTCCCTCTCTTCCGGGCCAGTTACTAGCATTCAGGTAATGTCTGAAATCAGAAATTTCTCAAAAAACAATCAAGGAAGTAGCTGTACTGCTAATTGAGGACCATGATATATCCTCTAGTTTCCCTGATATCTGCACTGCATGCCTACTTTTCTTAACTATACCTGTGACAGTAGCAACATCTGAAAGATCATTCTCAAAACTTAAATTATTAAGAGCTATCTGAGGAGCTCTATGTCCCAGGAAAGACTAAGTGGCCTGGCTCTGCTGTCAATTGAGAACGCACAAGGAAAATGGATGTATCAAAAATAATCTATGTGGGGGCACTAGTGCGCATGCGTCGGGGTTAGACAGGCATAGCCGAAGCTCTCCCCAACCCCGTCAAAAAAAGTACTGTTAAAAGAACAAAGAGAGTGAAGGGCAAGAAAAGGACATAATGTCTAGAAACAAAGGCAGACAGGAAAAAAATACAATTAAAAGATTTTGTGAGGCTGCAGTGGGATCGCAAGAATCGGAAACGGAGGGAGAAATCATAAACATGGCGGCGCGCAGTGAGAAGGAGACGGAGGCGGGGGAAGATAGGTTTTTGCAGGTAACCGCCTTGTTCAAAGAAATTCAAAATAACTGCAAAGATATTAAGAAAGATCTAGAGGCAGTGCAAAGAGAACGGGTAAGCCTAAAGGAGGACACTACAATGTTAAAAAAATCCATGGAAGATATGGGGAAAAAAAGAGAAAATGTAACAGTGAGGGTAGAGGACATGAAAAAACGAATAAGCGCAATTGAAGACGCAGAACTAAGGACACAGGACAAAGTCCAGGCTCTTCAAAAAGATCTTACAAGAGTACTGGCCCATTGTGAGGACTTCGAGAACAGGAGCCAGCGTTCCAACCTTAGAATTGTGGGGATTACTGAAGGAAAGGAGCTGCCAGACACGAGAACATTTATCTGCAAATTACTAGCAACCCTGTTCCCAGCAGAAGCAATGATCAACCTGGCACAAATAGAAAGGGCGCACTGAGCACTGAGACCAAAACCAGGGGTGGGAGAGAGACCCATAGCCCTGATTGTCAAATTCTTACCATCCTTTGACAGAGAGGTATTTTAAAGCGGCCAGAAATAGAAGGAAGCTGATGTATGAAGATGACGAGCTTAGGGTGTTTCCCGATATGGCACCGGAGACACTTATGAAAAGGCGGAGCTGGCACCCACACATGGACTTTCTGAATAGCAAGGGGATTCGCCCACAGCTGTGGCACCCGGTGAGGCTGGCCTTTTATTTCCACGGACGAAAGAGAGTTTTCGATGATGTGACCAGTTATAAGAGCTTCCTGACAGCAAACCCTACGCTACATAGTGAGGAAGGCTGAAGAGAGACAGACAACAAATAGCGACTTTGAGACTGAAACAGTTGGAGACTAAAAGACAAGAGAGGGACGGGTGGAAGAGAGTAAGCAAGAGTACAGAATTTAAAATAATATGTTAAGCATTAGAGAAAGTTGAATGGCTACCGAGTTAAAGGATGAGTAGTATAGAAAGGTTATGTTAACCGATAAATGGGGAAGGGGGGGCGGAGGTGGGAGTTTGCTACCTTGGGCTTAGACGACACCTGCCCCCATGGGAGATGGCAAAGGGGAAGGAGAAAGAGCGAACCGAAGGCAAAGTGGAAATCAGAGGAGGATGGAGCAAAACGAAGGGGCGGGGGGGGAAATCAGCAAGGGAGGTGGATGAGACAGGGGAATAATAGTAAGGTTAAAAAGTTCCAGGTTGTCATGATAGATGTAAGGAAGACCAAACACAGGGAAGGGAATAGAAGAGGAGAGAATGGTAGGACTAAATGGAGGATAGAGGAATGAGAAATATGAAGACATTGACATTAAATGTTAAAGGGCTCCATTGTTCAGTCAAAAGGAACAGATTGACATACCTGCTTAAGACCCTTGCCTCCAAGGAGGACCCAGATACCATAGATTTATATAATCAGCTTATTGTGAACTGTGGCCTACAATTAGAAAATCTACAGCCAAAACCCTCTGACCAACCTAGGGTTGGTCAGAGTACACATAAGGGCTGAGTACCCAATAGTACACATAAGGGCTGGTTTAATTTAGAATGTAAGGCAGTTAAGAGGGAGTTGGCCACTATTTATGGGGAATATAGGAGGTCGTCTATGACCAAGCCTCCAGCTCTCTATCACGCAACTAAGTTGGAGTATAGGAACCTTATTAAAGAAAAAAAAAAAAGGGCATACGAGTTGGAGTGCTGGGGTAGGCTTTTGGCTGCGGCTGAGCAGAACAACAAAAGCTTTTGGAAACTGATGAATGCCAGTTTAACCCGTGCATCGGCAATTACTTTGCCACCAATTTCACCAAGTTCATGGACAGAGCATTTCCGGGGCCTATTCAACTCCAACTTGGGTTCTAATGTCATGGAGGCAGCCTTAGTTGATGTCGACTTGGGACCTTATTGGCCACCAATTACCATAGAGGAAGTTGAATTGTTAGTGGATTCTTTCAAGGCTGGGAAGGCCACAGGTTGTGACCTGATCCATGTTGAATTTCTGAAGACCCATAGGGAATGGTGGTTCCCGGTATTAGCTGCATTATTTACAGCCATCAATAAGGAGGGAGCAATTCCACCACATTGGGGAAAAGCTATCATTCCCATTTTCAAGAGAGGCTCAAATAGCGATCTGGCAAATTATAGGCCCATCAGCCTCTTGTGTATAGTTGCCAAGATCTATGCAAAGCTCCTGCTGCAAAGATTTACAGATTGGCTGGTAAGGGATAACATTATTGCTATAGAACAGGCGGGGTTTCAGCGGAGACGCTCGACAACTCAGTTGAGCCTTGCGCTTTACCATGTAATCTGTAAGTACAAGGCTCGGAATGGGTCTCTTTGCGGCCTTTTTAGACTTAAAGGCCGCATTTGACTATCGATAGGTCCTTGTTGTGGGGCAAGTTGTCTGGCTCTTCTGTAGACAGGCGTCTTCTACATCTTATTCGCTTTCTACACAACCACTCTTCTTGCGCTGTCAAAGTAAACGCCCAGGGCCACCTGACGCCACCAATATCTACCTCCAGGGGCATCCAGCAGGGCTGTGTCCTGGCACCAGCCCTGTTCAATTATTATATCAACGACATGGCACTCAATGACTGAATCGAGGCATTTCCCCCCTAAAATAGCTGATACAATGGTTGGCTGCCTCTTATTCGCGGAGGACGTGGTCCTGTTGTCCCAAACACAGGTAGGCCTTAAATGCCAGATAAAGGCCTTCATGCTATTCTGTAAGACCATGAAACTTAGTATTAACATTCATAAATCAAGGGTGATGGTCTTTACTGCCAAAAGGCAGAAATATAATTGGGTCGTCCAGGGGCAAGAGTACCAGCAGGTCCCTAGCTACCGCTACCTGGGCCTCTTGTTCCATCAATCCATGCAGTGGAAGTGCCATGTTCAGCGTGCTATCTTGACCTCAAAGGGTCCTTCTAGGGCCTTGTCGGGCTTTTTTGCCCGGGCAGGTAGGTCGGCAGGTATACCTGCCATCAGGACCTATAATGCAAAAAGTCCAGGTGCAGGTCTTGTACGGAGCGGAACTTTGGGTCCCTCTCTGTGTCAAATCTAAATGCGACACAGGCAGGGTTCTTACGGTCCCTTGTGCGCGTACCCAGAAGCACACCATATGCAGCCGTGAGAGCAGAATGTGGCCAGCTTAGCTGGCAACAAACTGCAATGGAACGTGCCTTTGGACTCTGGTGCAGATTGTTGGATCCCCATTCCCCCGCGTTTTTGTGTGCTATAGGGATGGATGCCTACTGCAATCCATGGCAGGTTAGCATCTAGAAAGCCTTGACCCACATGGGACTTTCTTTAGAATATCTAGCCCATAAGCCCTTCCCAGGTATCATCCAGGAGATTAAAAGCAGGTCTAGGGACATCTACAGACAAAATGAAGTGGCCACAATTGCTGATTCCCCCCACATGTCATTGTACCCTTTCTTTATCCCGGACCTGGGTCAGATGGCAAACTATTTGCAGGCTCAGATCCCAACTCGTGGGAAAAATTTAATCTTAGCCGTCCGCTGTAATGCTTTACTATATATATGGTAAATATATATGACTTTTGTTTCTTCAGAAGACTTGCTTCTATGAGTTTGTAATACTCATTGTTATATTAATTGCATTGTATTATTTTATTTTCACATGATGTCAACACGCTATGGCCAAAGGCTACGCACAATAAATTTATTGATATCCCACTACATAGGTTAGACCGCTCCTCAGGGAATATGTTGGAGATATGGCAGGAACAGATTGTGAAGTATTTAAATGACAGGGGCTTGTGGGATTTAAGCAGATATTTGACACCAACACAGGGACTACAGTTTTTTTTTCAAACAGGCATGGTACATATACATGTATAGATCATGTAGTCACAGACAAATGGCAAAACAGAGCTATATATGCAAAACACAAGAGATAGCTTTCTCAGACCATGCAGCTATAATTTCGCTATTCAACTGGACACGCAGGAAAATAAATAAGGAAAGGACCTGGCTGTTCCCCAAGAGATTATTATTTAATCAAATGTATAAACAGTTAATAGAAGAATGGCAGCGGTACATGAAGGAGAATGACACGGAAGGGATGGCAAGCCACACTATTTGGGAAGCGGGCAAGACGGTGATGAGGGGGAAGCTGATAGAAATGGATGCTAGAGAGCGTGCAATGAGAAAGTCAACCCTGAAAGAATTATACGAACAGTTAAATCAGCTAACCTTGAGAGATAAAAAGAACCCATGCAAACACACACAAAATAAAATAACACAGATAAGAGGGGAAATAAACACGTTGGAGACAACGAAAGTAGCTAATCAAATTAGGAAAATTAAGGGATTATACTACAAAAAGTCCAATAAATGTGATCGCATCTTAGCAAACTTAGTAAAGCAAAAAAGGGAAAAAACTAGAATCAGCAGAATACAAGGCACAAATGGAAGCAACAGATACAAGGCATATGTAAAGAATATTATAGTGAACTATACAAGTCCCAGAGACCAGTGAAGGAGGCCATTAGAGCCTTTCTGCAGTAACTAAAATTACCGAAAATCAATTGTGACCATCTTAAACTCCTAAATCAGAGAACAAGAGAAGGAAGTAAGGAGGGAGAGTGCAGTCAAGGGCTGGGTCCCCGGGCGAGCAGCTGCCCCCCCCCCCCAACCCTGAGAGGACGAGGGCTGTGCCGAGGCTTTGGCAGTCCAGCTGTTCAGTGTTACGTCTACCCGCAGCTTCGGAGGACCTGATTGTATTGGCCGAGAGTGAGGGGCGGAGCCAAGTGGAGCCCTGAAGTGCCAGGAGGCACGCGGCCCTGTGCGCACGACCCTGTCCCTTTTTCATCTTCCACCCCCTCTCTTTGAGAGAACGCAGGGATGACAAAGAAGCGATGGCATCAGCTGGGGGTCAGTCTACCCGGGCAATCCAACCCAAAACAGCAGAGGTTGGATAACTTTATGACTTATCGGGACCCATTTGAAGAAGGGCGAGATGGGAAGGTTCCCGATCCAGTGCCAGATCCTTTTGAAGTATTGGCATCTGTGGAAGGGCAGTCAGTTGATTTGACTCCCCCCTTCCATGCCCAGCCTTTCTTCCACCTTGTTGGTTCCAGCTACTCGGGGTCAGGAACTTTTGTCATCACCTCCTGCAACTGTTTTGCCTGAGGTTAATCAGCCAACGTATTTGGATCTCTTGGGGAACCAATGTTCCCTGATAGGGGATCTAGTAAAGAAGTTACTGGCTAGGCTTGATCAATTGGTGCAGCTGGCCCAATCCCAGCAGACCCAAACTGCCTCCATGTTAGACAAATTGACCAGTGCAAATTCTGCTATACTGGAGGCGATTAAAACCTGTTCCTTAAGTATGTGATTCTATTCCCCTCCAGAGCCAGGAGAGGTGTTCTCCACTACATGATATAGGGCATAGTTTTTGAAAAAAAAAGTAATGGAGGAAGAAACCCAGGGCTTTCTATCCTTCAGGGAGCAGTAGCCTTCAGAGTTTATCCCCTCCCTAATGGTACATTTCCCCAGTGGAATACCAAGCAAGCAATATGTAGGCATTTATCCTTCATTATGGGGAATATTCCATTAAGTGCTATAAGATCCTTCCAAGTGTTGCCCTCGGGGCATTCCATACAGCAGGTGGTTGTGCAGTTCCGGGAGGGGTGGATGGCGTCAATACTGGGTTTTTTATTTGTTTGCATCATGGGGGGTTCAAGTGGGAGAAGTCCTTAGCACAAATGTGGTGGAGCCGCTGAGGATGACTCAACCCCCATTAGTAGGGCAGCGCAAAATTGTTCAGGTGGGAAAGCCCCTAGTGTCCAGTTTAACTCAGGATGGGAATGTCAAAGTACTTGGTAAGGGAGTTCCACCTATAAATGATCAGCTGGTGGCCCTTGCACAATGCCCAGTCAGCACGTCGCCCAGTACACCTAATTTAAGAGGGGGAGGAGATAGGATTGTGGTCCAGTCAGTGTTAAGGCCTCCACCGGTGGAGGATCTTCCTTCTCTAGAGGGTTCTCTACTGATGGATATTCAGCAGGCTTTGCCTGATGTTCCAATTGTTACTCAAGTATTGGGAAGGCAGGAATTTATCTCCCAGAGTAACTGGCCCACAGTATCCCAGGCGGGGGACTTAGTCAAGCCCCTACGGGGGTGAGGCTTGAGTTGATTACTGTGGATGGGTCATTAATAGGGACTGAGGGACAGTTTTGTAAGATAAGTTCTTGGAATATAGTGGGGTAGTTGGCAAAGGTGGGTAATGAGGAATTTACCTTGTTTCTTCAAAGGTTTAATGTTATCATGCTTCAGGAATCCTGGTGTGTTTCCCCCATTGAGGTTCCAGCCACACCATCTGTGGGTGGGAGGCCTAGTGGGGGATTGGTGTGTCTCGTGCGAGATGGGCTGGGAAGGAATGTGCAGAGAGTGATCAAGGCCCCCCTGTTTTTGTTGGGTGTGATTATAAAATGTGTTGAGGAGGTCTGGATTTTGGTGAACATGTATATCTTGCCAGCTAACTCCAAGTTATATCAGCCAGGAGTGTGGAACCAACTGGAAACATGTATTGAGGAACTGACCCTAGCATATCCTGATGCATTTGTATTAATGATGGGAGACTTAAATGCTAGATTGGGTGGATCAGATTGTGACCTCCTGCCATAATGTCCAGCCATGAAGTTACGTTATCCTTCTGCTGCTGCACCAAGACTTTCTAAAGATATGGGCATTAATCAGTCTGGTATTAAACTGGCTGGTTTGTTGTCCATGTTTGATTTATGCCTACTAAATGGGTCATATGGTGCCGATAACCCGGGGGAGTTTATGCACCTGGGTGGGAGGGGCTCAAGTACTATCCATTTGGGGGTGGTATCTTCAAATGTCTTGCCGAGGGTTGACTTTGTCGTGGGGTCTATTCTGCTTAGTGACCACCTTCTACTGGAGATTCTAGTGCAGGGTCTTGTCAAAGCTGGGGCATTATGTACTGTGGGTGATGGATCAAGTGGGGAAGTTGGGGGAGCGGAAGCTTTGGTTAGGCTTATGTTGATAAATTGAGACAAGATCTCGTCCCTCCCTTTTGATGTTTGGCAAAGGGGAGAGTTAAAGAACTTTCATGGAGCTGTTATAAATGCCACTGGCCCTGAACAAGCTATAGTTGCTTACGATAGCCTGTGCTCACAGGCACAGGCTTTGATTAACAGTCATTCTCCTCCCACAAATAGTGTGAGGATATCTAGAGGCCAGCCTTGGTTTGACAAGGACTGTTATAAGTCCTAGTGTGTCTTTCGTCTAATTTACAAACAGTATAGACAGGGCAGCCATAGTAGCCTGCCTGTGCAATATTTTCAGGGCAAACATGATTACAAAAAGCTTATCAGGAGTAAAAAGCAGTTGTACTATCAAGGGCAATGGGCAAAGGTGTTGGAGGCAGCAAGGTCAGGGGACACGAGGTGTTTCTGGGCCTGGATCAGGATTAGAACTAGTAGTAGGGTGGCCAGGCCAGTGACCTCTGCCACAGCCTCTGATTGGGTAGCCCATTTTAGTACCCTCTATGCAAAGTGCTCAGCCCAAGGAGAGGAGGGAGTGGAGTTGGGTAGTTTACCAGCATGGCCCCCTGTGTCGGAAGAGGAAATTGTGGACCTCCTGGGGACCTGTAAAAAATCATAAGGCTGCAGGGAGGGATGCGATTCCTATAGACTTGATTAAGTCCTATAAAGAGTGGTGGGCCCCAATGCTGGCTGTGTTATTCTCAGCACTTAACCGAACAGGATTTATGCCAGCACAGTGGAATCAAGTGGTAGTTGTCCCAATTTTTTAAAAGGGGGACAGAACAATTCCATCTAATTACCGGCCAATAAGTCTTCTCTCGGGTATAGGTAAACTATATGCGAAGTATCTGGCAGTAAAGTTGGAGACATGGTTGGGAGCTGGAAATATTCTGCACCTGGGACAGGGAGGGTTCTAGAGAGGTAGGTCAGTAGTGGATCAGTGTCTGGTATTGTACCACCTGACCCAGAAATATCAGAAAAAGAATGGTCGACTGTTTACAGCCTTTCTGGATCTCCGGGCTGCTTTTGACCTTGTAAATAGACAACTGCTATGGGTGAAGCTGGCTAAAACTCAGATAGATAGGTGCCTTCTGTTTTTGTTGCAGCAGCTGTATAAGGACACAAACCTGGTGGTGAAGCTTTCTTTGGCTAGACACGTATCGCAGGAGGTCCCTGTGTATCGAGGGGTAAGGCAGGGGTGCGTCTTAGCCCCAACCCTCTAATTTTTTTTTAATGATGTTGTGCCCCTAATGGGCCAATTGTGTTTTTTTTCCACCAAGATTGGCCTCCTGTTATGTAGGTAGCCTCCTCTTTGCAGAGGATCTTGTACTCCTCTCTCAAACTAGAGTGGGGTTAAACAGGCAGTTACAGGCTTTTGCTCAGTATTGTAGGGAGAACAGTATGGAAATCAACTATCAAAAATCCAAGATTATGGTCTTTGCTAAATCTCACAGTGTGACTTTGCATGTGTGGAGACTGGGAGATAGGCGGTTGGAACAGGTGGAAGTGTTCAAGAACCGGGTCGTAGCACCATCATCTTACAGGCGCAGAGTGCGGGGCCAAAAAAGCCTCCTTGGCAATTCAAAAATTCTTTGTTTTTTCTGGAGGGGTGGAGTTGAAATTGGCATTGGAGGTTTTCAATGCCAAAGTAGGTGCGCAATTTGTTTTGTGCAGAGCTTTGGGCACCACGGATTTCACAGCCTCTGGACCTTATTCAATCAAAATTCCTGCAAAGGCTAGCTAGAGTACCGGGGGTACTCCAAATGCTGCCTTCCATTTGGAGCTGGGACAGCGTAGCTGGTCCTTCAAAGTCTGGTGGGCTACACACAAGTTGTGGCTCAGGGTTATGTCTCCAGGGGCAGGGGGTTTGTTTCCCTTTTTGAGGGATGACCCCTTCTATAGTAGCTGGGCAGCGAAAGTGGAGGACCATCTAATGTCCCTGGGGCTGTCACGAGGCTATCTCTGTGCCAAAACCTTCCAGGCTGTGCTACGAGAGATGCTATCTAGATGGCGAGATGTTGACCACCAGGGGAATCGGAATATAGTTGCTCAATCCAGTCATGTGAGCAGCTATCTGCTTTGGGCACCCCCAATGGATGTGATGGCTCCTTACCTGAGTTTACCAGTTCTGGCCAATGCAAAAAGGCTCTACATGTCAGCAAGGTTTAATGCTCTCCCTTCTAAGGTTTTGGAAAGGAGATTTGGTGCTATCCCTTTCTCTGAGAGGCTATGTCCTTTCGATTTGCTGGAGGAGGAAACTACTGCCCATGTACTATGCTCCTGCAGACTATGATGACTTGAGGGGGGGGGGAAACTGTTGGGGGAATTTCTCTCTAAATATAGGGGGTGGACACGGAATGCGTTGGTAACTTTGGCGTTAGCAGGTGGGCGGGGTGAGATTACTAGGCAAGTTGTCCCCTTTTTATCCCAAACGTTTGCTAGGAGGAAGTTGTTTTGGGGGTTCAAACTGATTTAGAGGGTTTCCTAAATGTGCCTGTAATGTATATGCATTAAATTTTTGGGTTTTCTTATATGGTTTTTTTTTATGTGTTATGTCTGTGTATGACTATGACTTTGGTTATGTCAATAAAGCTTAAATTGAATTGAATTGAGAACAGCAGCAAAGGAGGTCAAAGAGACCATAAAAAATCTACCCAAGGGAAAGGCAGCGGGGCCAGATGGATTTATAGCGGAATATTACCAATTATTAAAAGGAACATATGTCATTATGTCTCAGCAAAGTATACAATGACATTTTAGACAAAAGAGAATTACCAAACTCACCGTATGAGGCATTGATTGCTTTGATTCTAAAGCAAGGTAGGCCAGAACAAGGGTGTGCAAGTTTCAAGCCAATATCTCTACTTAACGTAGATTATAAAATATTTGCCAAAATATTGGCAAATAGGCTGAATATATGCGTAACTACTTTGATAGGACAGGACCAGGTAGGCTTTACGCCCATGAGAATGGGGGCAGACAACGTGCAAAAAGCGGTAGATATAATGCATTATATAAATAAAAGACAAGCAGCAGCTGATAGTGTCAATGGATGCAGAGAAGACATATGACAGGGTGGAGATTAGTTTCCTGATGGAGACCTTAAAGGGAATGGGATTTAGTGGGAATTTTATAAATTGGATAGAAGCCATATATAAACACCCCAAATCAAGGATAATTATTAATGGGCAACTGACAATCGTTTGAGTTAGAAAGGGGGATGAGACAAGGGTGTCCATTATCCCCTTTATTGTTTGCAATCTTTCTGGAACCATTGGCAATAGCAATAAGGGAGAGAAAGGACATAAGGGGTATAGTGGTAGGAGAATCGGAACATAAATTGAGTCTGTATGCAGATGATATCTTGGTATACCTGGATAAACCAGAAAGAACTGCACCAAATTTGATAGAATTGATAAAGGAATACAGTGAGCTGTCAGGGTATACAATAAATTTGAACAAGTTGGCAGCCATTATATATGCCCAAACCAATGAGCGTATGCAAACGATAGCGAGTAAGGTTTCATTTAAAATAGAGAAAAACAAATTAAAATACTTAGGCACATTCCTAACAAAGAACCCACAAGGGCTATATAAAGCAAATTATGGGTATAAGAAAGAACAAATCCAAACAATGTTGTATAAATGGAATAATATAATATGTTCATGGATGGGCAGGGTGAATATTTTAAGGATGATAATAATTCCTAAATTACTCTACACACTATTTGTGTTTCCGATATATTTACCAAACAAATTTTTCACTGATATGGAGCGGATGATTACCAAGTGGATTTGGAAAAATAAAAGCCACAAATAAGGAATCATCAACTTAAAGTGGCCAAAGAAAAAGGCGGAATTAATTTCCCAGATATCAAACTATAATACTGGGCAGCGAGTTTGAGGGCAATCAGTTACTGGGTTCAGGATGGACACAGTACACAATGGGTAGATATAGAGAAGAGACAGCTGGAAAATACAAGATTAGTTTTACATTTTGGGGGAAAACAATAAAGAAGAAAGCTATGAAGGAACACCCCCTTGGGTGGTCAGCATGGACTGTATGGAGGAAAATCAAAAAGAAACTAGATATTCAAAACAAGATGCCGTTATATCCAATAAATAACCCAGAAAGAGAGAATACCAGGTGCTGTGGCCTTATGCCAAACAATGAGAGAAAAAGGTGTCAAGTACATAAAAGATTTTTGAAAACAAGGCATTTCTCTCCAAAGAAAACCTTGAAAAGAAAATAGGGGACAAAATTAGCTTCCTACAATTTCAACAGTTCAGCTTGTATGGGAACAGCAAAGAAAAGGTGCAGAGATATGGGAGGCAAAGTTATCCCTTAGAAATAATATTAATGCAGCGAACATCCAATAAGGAACTATTGTCACGGATTTATGGGGAGTTAAAAAACCTATGGTATAAACCAAGGGAGAAAGATTATGTGGACAAGTGGGGATTAGATATGAATAGAAAATTTTCCAAGGCAGAGAAAAGGGAAGCATATGGGCACATACACCACTGTGCTATTTCAATGGCAGTAATAGAAACCCAATTGAAAGTTTCAATGAGAAGTTATGTAACACCAATTGTGAAAGCAAAATGGTTGGAAGCAGTCTAAACTATGTTGGCGGAAATGTGGGGAAACAGGCATGCTATACCATTGCCTGTGGGCGTGTAGCAAGCTGAGTCCACTATGGACCAAAGTGTGGGAGGTAATCAGGGAGACAACAGGACTTACGCTGCCAATGGACCCAACCATAGCCATCTTGGGGACATACCCCGGGATGCCTTTACTGAAGCAGCATAAACAGACGTGTGTCCATAGGATACTAGCTGCAATCTAGTGCAAGAAAGTGGAAGGGTCCAGAACCTCCAACAGTAGGGGAATGGTATAGAAGGTTATGGTACATTATATCGCTGGAAAAAACAGTTGCAGAGGCAAAGGAGTCAATGAGTGATTTCTTTATAGATTGGTCAACCTGCTTTGAGTATCTAAAAAAAAATGTAAATATGCTGGAACCTGAAGATGTGATATGTATAACGGAACTATAAAGGCATAAGGGGAGAGGGTTAAAAGGGGGGGAGGGAAGAAGGGTGAGAGGGAGGCAGAGGAAGGGGAGGTGGTTAGAGGGGGAAGCACAAAGGGATAGAGGGGGGAAGGGAGTAAGGGGAAGTTAAGGAACAGTAAAGGGTAAGTCCGAGATGTAATACCTGAGGAAAATGTACCCAGCAAAATGTGAATGGTCATGGCATGTAAATCTTTCCTGTACAAGAAAATTAAATAAAATGAAAAGTAAAAAAAACAAAAAACCAATGTGTTTGCAGAGCTAAAAGCAAGGAAGAGGCCATTGCAGTAGCTGCGTACATGTTTTCTTTACACTGTTATTTAATAAATAATATTTACTTTAAGTACATTTGTTGACTGTTTTATACAAAAAGGACATTGAGGGACAGGGGAGTCTATGGTGATGCACCGGGCCGGGGGGGGGGGGCACAGTCCATTTCTTGTCCCTGGGCCCATTCCAACCTAGCTATGCCCCTGTTCCTCAGAGGTTTTACAGCTTTCAGTTTAGGGGCTACCCCCTCAGTGTTGGGAGGTAGGCCTAGTGGTGGGCTAATTTTATTTGTGGCAAAGGATTTATTTATGCAAATTAAAGAAATTGGTTCTTATAAATCAAACTTTGCGTTATATATATATATATATCTCTGTAAAATGCCAGGTGGAGGGCAATTTCTGCTGGGGAAGGTCTATGTCCCCCACTGGGATCTAGCTACTATTCAAAAGCTATATGGACTGAAATGTTGATTATATTGATGGAAGCCCATGGGGAATTCCCTGAGATACCTCTCTATATGGCGGGAGACTTTAACGTGAGGCTGGGGAACCCAGCAAATTGTAAAGGTTTATTGCAATTGGAAAATGACGGGGTTATTTTAATAGTCCCTCCCCAAACCTCAAAAAAATGAGTACGTGAGCCCTATGAGGGAACACATGGAGTCCATGATGACTGTCCTCGACTTATGGGCAGTTAATGGACGAGTTGCAGGTGATAGGGAGGGTAACTTCACTCTCCACGTGCCAAACGGATCGAGTGTGGTTGACTACTTTCTAGCCCCTAGCAACAGTTTTGGAAGTATTCGGAGGATGGAGGTGCTTATGAGAGCAGATGCTGCCCACCTCCCGATCCTGTTGACATTGAACCAGATGGGTAACCGAAGAATTCAAGCAGATGTAAAGGGACCCATGGGGGAGATCCAGGAGGGAAGGACAGGCCAATATAGGAGGCGACCAAGTGAGCTGGGAGCAGACTTCAAAATTTTAATTGAACAACAGGAAGCTAAGGCATTGTATCTGCAGGCGAAGGGAGCAAGGTTAATAATCTGCAGGGATATGATCAGCTTTTACACCTGGTGACCCCTCTGATCTTTTGGGAGGCTCCAGTAAAAGGGACCATGGCCGGCAATTAGGAACTCCTTCTTGGTTTGATGGTACCTGTAGGAGGGCCAGAACCAAGCTTAGAGGCTTGATGAAGGAAATGGGAAGATCCCCGTCGGCTCATTCTTGAGAGCAAGTATATTCCTGGAGGAGGTACTATAGGGATCTACTTGAAAGTAAAAGGCTTGCCCATAGCAAGCTCCAGTGGCAGGCCTTGTAATCAGGGGGACAACAGGACTTACGCTGCCAATGGACCCAACCATAGCCATCTTGGGGACATACCCCGGGATGCCTTTACTGAAGCAGCATAAACAGACGTGTGTCCATAGGATACTAGCTGCAATCTAGGGCAAGAAAGTGGAAGGGTCCAGAACCTCCGACAGTGCCACAGAGAAAGGATGCAGTGCAATTCTGGTCCATGATTCGCTCTTTGAGTAGGGGTGGGGAGGTTGAAATAAATTCCCATTGGGCGTGGGAAGCTTTTTACAGCACGTTATACGCTGCACTGCTGGTGCAGGGCAGTAGTATTGAAACAGAACCATGCAATAGGTTTGTTAGCTGGCCTCCAGTAACCCCTGACAAGGTAAAGCTTCTGATCCTGGCTTTGAAATCAGGCAAGGCCCAGGGCCTGATGGAATCCCGTCCAAATTAAAGGCTAACGCAGTTTGGTGGGCTGGAGTCTTGGCCCCACTTTTCACTGAGATAAACAGGACTGGAAAGGTACCTAAATCCTGGCTTCAAAGCATTCTAGTGCCCATCTTTAAAAAGGGGACCCCAGTAGTCCAGCAAATTATCGGCCTATTAGCCTGTTAAGCATAGTAGGAAAGCTGTATGCTTGTATCCTATTAGGGAAAGTGAGAACATGGGTAGAGGGAACAGAGCAGATAACACCTGAGCAAGTTGGCTTCTGTGCAGGGAAGGCAACAGTGGACCATGTTCTACTATTGTCTTCCCTGGCCCAGAAATCGTGGCTCGGACAGCCAGACTGTACCTAGGATTCATGGATTTAGAAAAAGCGTTTGACTCCATCAGTAGGGAGCGCTGATGGATAAAGTTGAGAGGTTTAGGCATGGAGCCTAGACTTCTTTTCTTGATCATCCAACTCCACCTGGATAATTTGCTGCAGGTGAGGCTGGATAATAAAGGGTCCCTATCCAACCCAATCCCAGTGCAGAGGGGGGTGGGGTCAGGCAGGGGGGTCTATTGGCCCCGATACTTTTCAATTTGTATTTGAATGATGTGGTCCAACACCTGAATTCTAAAGACACCCATGCCCCCCCAGGTGGCCCAAAGACATCTCCCAATCATACTCTATGCTGATGACTCTGTGCTGATTTCCCAAACGGCCATCGGCCTGAGGAAGCAGCTGGAGCTGTTTGAGAGTTATTGCAGCAGGGAGTCATTAATTATGAACTACTCTAAATCTAAGATCTTAGTGGTTGGAGAGGGAAGGAAGGGAAAGCCCTGAGCATGAACAATCAGGGGTAAGGTTATAGAACAAGTCCCCTGCTTTAAATATCTGGGGGTTGTCTTTTCGGAGACAACATTCTGGAAAAAACATCTTGATCAAGTTAAGCTTCAGGCAAGGAAGACCTCCGCAGCTATTTTGAGATTTTACCATGGCCAAGGAGGGTGTGTGATAACCGCTGTAATTGCCCTGTTTAAAGCCAAGGTATTGACCCAGACTCTATATGCTGCACCAGTTTGGGGCCTAACATATGTCGATAGAATAGAGGAGATTCAAAATGGTTTCTTGGCCTCAGTATTGGGTATCCCAAGGAGTTCCCAACAGGTGATTTCACAGTTGAAGACAGCCTCATTCCCAGCAGGCACTTTAGTAGTACAACAGGTGATAAGCTACTGGGCCAAGTTAATCACTGCCCCCAGGACAGATACCTCCTTAATAAATAGGGCACTGGTGAGTGGTCTGCTGGAGCCATGGGCAGAGCACATTGAACGGATGATCCAACGGCTGGGACTGGAGGTCGGGTCCCCTGAACGGCTTGGGTTAAAGGCCTTTAAGAAACTAGTTTATCGAAGATTACAGGACCAAGCTAGACAGATGGAACACGCACTGCTGAACCTACAACAGGTCAGCCCAGGGATTGAGATTTACAACCCCCACTCAGTGAACTCTAACTATCTTTTTACATAGACGGACCTGACTAGCCATATGGCATTTACCAAACTACGCTATAATTCATTCCTCTCGGCATTGGTGGAGGGGAGATATAAGGGCATCCCCGAAGCCCAGAGGGTTTGCCAGTTTTGTGACCAAGGGGAAGTTGCCACGGTGCCTCATATCTTATTGAACTGCCCTACACTGACAGGTCTTTGGTTGAAATACCTGGGGGAAGTTTTGATGGACCTCTACTCTAGAGCAAATGTATGGGTTATGAGGTTGAGCCCCAATGACAATGCTACCACCAGGGCAGTGGCCGACTTTGCCAGGGCTGTGCTGATCATAAAGGTGCCCATTCTTAAAGAGCGGGGTTACTTACCCTTCAATTATAATCAATAATATTGGCTAGGGACCTGGAATTAGCTAGTCCAGCAGTGGCTGGGCAGCTGGGTTAAAAGAATTTAAATCCCCCTTGGAAAGCTGATATCCTGAGGAATGTCAATTTATGTTATAGGGTTGATAAGGGATTAGTGCTTAGAATTCGGGCTGCTATCTTGGGAAGCCTCTTTCAGGAGTCAAAAGTTTTGCCCACACTTAAGCTCTGTGGGAGAGCTAGGGTGGAAAACAAGACAATTGTTTTATTTTGAAGAGTTGTTGTTATAACGGTTAGATTTTAGGACTCTGCATAATTATGTTATGGATATGTTGTTATAAGTGCTGATTTATTTTTACTATGTTAAAAACCAATGATTAAACACACACACACCCTCAGTTTGTATCAGCAGAATTCCAAACCTTCATGAAACAGAATGGTATCAAGCATGTGACGTCCACACCATACCATCCTGCTACGAATGGACTGGCAGAACACTTTATCCAAACTATGAAGCATGCCCTAAGAGCTGCAGATGGGCAGCCAGAATCTTTATCAGCGAAAATTGCAAATTTTCTTTTAGTATACAGGAATGCTGTACATGTGACAACCAACCGAACACCTGCCACTTTGTTTCTGGGATACAATCTTAGATCTCAACTGGATTTGCTGAAACCTGACCTGCGGAGGAATGTGATTAATAAGCAGATGGATCAGGTAAAGAACCGTGTTCGATCTGTACTCAAAGAACTACAGGTAGGCCAACATGTCCTTTTTTGGGCATACAGAGGAGACCAGAAGTGGACGCCAGGCACAATTAAAATGGTGAAAGGACCATATTCCTTTGAAGTCCGTGTGGCATCTGGTGTAACCTGGCACCACTACAGTGAACAGATATGGGAATTACCCTCTTCACAAAACTATTCAACTGTACCAATACTCGAATTGGCAGATCCAACTGATGAACCCAAGCTGCTGAGAACAAGCCCACCAGTGCCTGACATGGGGGGGGGCGGGGGCGCAAGATATTGAGCAATCTGATGTATCCCTGATGCCATCATCTGAAACGTCTGTACAAGTAACCATTGCAGAATCTGAAAGACACTATCCTGTCCGTGTGAGGAGACCCCCTGACAAGCTAAACTTGTAACTGACAAACAGCCAGTTGATAAGTGTAGTGAGATGGGCACTGATCCTCATTACAAGTGATGTTACTATTCTTATATTATTGAATGGCTGTTTGGGGGGGGGGGGGGAAGGGAGATTATGTATATTGTTCCATGGTTTCTGTGTTCTAAGTTCGTTCCAGTCCAGCCAGCCAGCCAGCCAGCCACATGTCTGCCTAATAAAATATTACTTCCTTCAGGGCTGTATCTACTTCTTTGAGTCCTTAGCTGGACCCACAGACATCACAGTTTCCATGTGCTCAATTTGGGAGCAAGCCAAATGGCTTCTGCTCACCACGCCGGCAAGACAACGAATAAGCAGTTTGAGTTCAAATTTGGTAGGGGTGGGGACTTAAAAGCATCACAGGAAAACCAATGAGTTCAACAGGATAGAGTGCAACATCACGTGCCCTCTACAAAACGCTAATCTTTATGCCTGGAAAAATAAGTTCTGTAGGATTTATTTTTTTTGCATACACACATCCTGCATGTGCTTAGACGCAACAGGGAACACCTAAGTCCTAAAAACACCCATGTGATGATCAGAAAAGATCCGGGCTGCACTTGGGTGTTTGATGAGGGGCTAAAGGGGGTTGAGCCTGTAAGACCTGGCTGTTTGCCCAGGCCTTCGGGGGGGGGGGTGTAGTTTTAAATTTATATTGTTTTATGTATTTTATTATTGTTTTAGTTGTTGTGAGCCGCCCCAAGATGCCATAGGCATGAGGGGGCAGCCAATAAATGGAAAAAACATCACGCTTACACAAAACACACATTTGCGCTCACAAAGACACAAATTTCATTCCATCTAAAGTGGCCCTAACCACCAACCCTATTGTCTGAGTTTCTGCACGTTTGTGTACATAGAGTCAAGGCCCTTACCTCTAAAAAACACAAAGTGTCAAGAATGTGTTGAATGAATAATCAGGGGTTCTCAATCTTTTGTATAAATATGCCTAGATAAAGTCTCTCCTCTGAAATTCAACTTAATCAATTCCCCACCCGTATTTGACCCTGGTTCAATTCATTTAAATTCACTCCCTACTTACAGCACTGGCTTACATGACTGAAGGCCTCACAGTGTGGGAGGCGGCCCCAGCCCTGGCATAGTCACAGTGATATCAGTGGTGGAATCCTCAGGTGGGTTCTAGCTGGAGCAGGCAGGCTCACAGACACTACTCCCCCAGGAGGAGCAACAATAACAGGGCTACAAAAGCCCAGGGTGGGCACGAAGCCTAGTGCCGGAACAACCATGGTGGCGGGTGGGCTCCAGCTGCGGCAGGCAGACTCTGCTCCCTCAACGATGGGGAAGCAAGGGCAGCAGTGACACAAGGCAGGATTCAGCTGCTGCAAGCAGGCTCAGGACAGCCTTCAGGCTCTGTTCCCCCAGCATGGCGTGAGGCAGTAAAGGCTGCAATTGTGGCAGGCCATGTTGGAAGGTTGTTTTTTATATGTTCTTATATAGGTCGTAAGCCACACTGACCCTTCTTTAAGGAAAAGCAGGATAAAATTTCAAATAAAAATTAAGAAAAAAGCTGATGGACAGCCAGAATACAACTTCCTGAAGATGTCAGGATTTTTGATTCTACAAAAGTAACCTTTTTACCATGCAAAAAGGGAAGACTTCAGTGACATACCTGGATGGAACTCTGTGCCAAAGGACCAGTTTGAACTCTGTGCTAAAGGTTCTTGTACCAAATTCCATGGAAAAATAACGTATTTTAAAGAAAAACAGATAATCACGTTGGTATTCTTTTCATTTCTGATGTTACCTCAGGTGGCGAATTAAGTTGAGTCACAAAGTCATAGTGGTGTGAATTTGCAAGTCAATGGCTGTTTACCAGTGCCTCAAGGTGGTGTTGGAGTTTCCCGATTTCACAATTTCATTCAAGCAACAACTTCAGTTTACTGTGTACATGCAAGAAGTTTTCAGCTTGCATTGCATACATGTTGCATATAAAGGAAATGGTTAATGCATGTTATGTGTTCTACATGTATCCCATGACCCATCCCCCATTACAATGATCCTTCAGGGAAAGACTTGGACAATTTTTAGAAGAGCACCTGGGACAGAGTACTCAAGCTTGCGGAGGTGACACTAGCACGCCTAAGTTCAGGAACCACTTCTGGTGATGCAGAGTACTGCTACAGCATGCACAATCTCATATACACCAACACTTGTAGAAGCTTTGATGAAGACAATCTATGCAGTTGTGTCTTCATGTGCTTTGATGCAAATAAATAAATAAATCTAATTTTATATTTCTAGAAGTTTCAGGAATTAATGTCTTTTTTAATTTTACCAAACATTTACTTTATTAGATCCCTGTCAATTTTGCCTCTGAGTTTTCAATTTTGGGTTGTAGAATTCAGGGTTGCAGAATTTTGGGGAAAAAATTGCAGGAGAATGAAGACCCTGATCATGGTTATTACTCAACAGTCCCCACCAAAACCATGGAGCAGTACCTTCTACAACCCATGGGGATACTCCTCCTCCTGTGGTCTAGATGGGTGTCCCAGGCTAGGATGGAGGTCATATGCGATAGTTTAGCATAAAGGAGCTGTGATAGAAAGAAGCACAAGGAAGGCAGAGACCAGGACACTTGAGCTCCCTAATGTATATATCCCACAGCCAAAGCTGGAAGAAACTATATATCTTCTCTTCAAAAAGACATCCTTCAGTTGAATCCAACTATCTCATGAATAGGGTAGCGTGTGGTGGAGGGGCTTGAGTTTTTGTGATTAGGTGGGAGGGAGTTTTTGGGTGTGTCTCTTATTAAATGAGAGGCTGCCTTGGGAATTGTTGAATTGTAAATGTTTGATTTATTTAGTATTGTTCAGGGGGTCTGTCTTGGCTGGTTATGGGGCTAAGGTGGGCTTTTTTTGATAGGGTGTGTATTATATAGGGGGTGGGTACTTTATTGATGAGAAAGTGGAGGCGGCTGACTCCCCCCAGTGAGAGGGGTGGATGCAGGTTGAGTGATGGGACCATTTGCCTGGTGTGTAGGCATTGGTCAAAGGAGGTATCAGTTGGGTGGGTTTGTTTTTGATATGTTATATGTTATTGTTTATGCTGGGTCCCCTGCATGGGATAGAAATCCCAGTAACTGTATTTGTGATGTTGTGAGCCCCCTCGAGTCTTCGGGGAGCGTGCGGGATATAAATTAAAGTGCTATGCTATATATTTTTTTTAAAAGGACTGCTGTGACAGCAAGCTTGATGTACAGCTGCAGAGAATAAGTTTGCATACTATTCTGTCAGACAATTTCTTTCCATTCTGGTGGCTGTTCATCAGTTTCAAAGAAGTATTTGATCCAAAATTTTCTTCCACACATACTAAAGTTTGTTTTGTGCAGCAGGGTTTTTGTGAACTATGCCGTAAGTGTGGGTTAATATATATATTTTTGGGTTGGCTATTTTAATGGAGGATGAGGTAGGAAAGGAAAAGATTATCCCTACTGATAAGAGCAGTTGGGCTGGCCCCCTGGGAATGGGTAGTTGGGATTATGCCCTTGTGAGAGGGGGATATAAAGGGGTGTTTGGGGGTTGCCCCCCATGGAGAGGTGGGGTTAGGGAGTGGGGAAGATTAGTTAGGCCCCTGATGGGTGCCGCCCCTACCACCCAGAGGGAACACTGGGGAGCAGGAGCTGGTAGGGGAAGCTGGCAATTGGGGCTGGTCTTGGGAGAGCCTGCTGGCAAGAGCTGTATGGAAGATGCCCAACACCTGTGCCTCTCTGCTTCCCCTCTCCACAGGTAACACTGCTTTAGTGAATGCAGCCCTTAGGGCGCTGCCCCCTGGGAGACGGCCAGAGGGCACTGCCAAAGGGGAAAGAGCCGTTGGCGGGCAGATACACTCAGGGCAACCATCTCTTGGAGCTGCTGCAGCAGATAGGGGATCTCCTGCTGGATTTTATAACGCCATCTCCTGCAGATTGATTAAATTAAAGGGGGGAGTTTGGACTTTGGTTTGGGGAGTTAGGGGCCTGCGGGGGGGGGTTAGGGAAAGGCCCTGGGGGCTGGGTTCCTAACCCCTGTGGTGAATGGGACTTGGGTTAGGGAGAGGGGTGGTGCCAGGACATGGCCCCCTGGTAGGAGGGAGGGGTGCCTTGTCCTGGATGGGACCACATGGTGGTAGCATGTAGTGGGGACTGGTGGGGTGGGTCTCCCCTACAGTCTGAACTGGGCAGCCTGTGGCTGGGACTATGCTAGAGTATAGGGGGGGGGAAGGGGGGAGAAAGCAGCCATAGGGTTCGTTGTGGGCCAGGGGAGATATGGTATGGGGAGCTGGTTGGTAAGAGACCTGGGGGTTAGGTGCCTGTCACTAGGGTCAGGTCCCCCCTCAGGTGGGGGGATGGATCAAGGCCTAAGGCCCCTTAGGCCAGGAGGTCTGTCATTGAATGCAAGATCTGTGGCCAATAAGGCCATCAGTGGTCTGGGATTTAATCCTGGATCAGGCCACGGATCTCACATGTTTCACAGAGACCTGACTGGACAGGGAGGCGGGTCTGATTTTGGCAGACCTCATTCCGATAGGGTACTCCATGCAACACCAGCCCTGGCTTGGTGGACAGGGGGTGGTGGTGTTGCTATGGTTTAAGGAGTCTTGGACTGCTAGGAGGTATCCGGTGCAGTTAATTCCAGGGATCTATGCCCTCCATCTTGTCTTTGAGCTGGCCAGAGACAGAATTGGAGTGCTGCTGGTGTACCATGCTCCTTGCCCAGCAGCATCACTCTCCGCCCTAGTGGAGCTGGTGTCAGGGGTGGTGTTGCACTCCAAGGGCCTTGGTCTCAAGCTTCAGGCCAATGCCAGCCTTGTAGGGGCAGAGTGCGAGTTCATGGACACCATGGCAACCATGGGCCTGTCTCAGATGGTATGGGGCCCTACACAGGAGGGGGGGGGGGCATATGCTTGACTTGGTGTTCTGCTCCGGCCTTGAGGCAAGTGATCCGGTAGTGGGGGAAACTATTTCTATGCTTTTGTCACGAATGCATCATTACCTCCTACGGACCAGTCTCCTAGCACTGGACGGCCCCCAGAAAGAGGGGGGGCCCATTAGGTTGGTCCACCCCTGAAGGCTGATGGAACCGCAGCAGTTCCAAGAAGCAGGGCCGTTCCTGCCACTAGGCAGACCTAGGCGACCACCTAGAGCGACAGATTGGGGGGAGCGGCAAGTGGCAGGGAACTTTTTTTTAAAAAAAAAAACATCCTGTTTTACCGTTTAAGTCAGAGCGTAGCTTGCGTAATGCGCGTCAATGCATGCATGTCCCGCCCCTGCGGCGGGAATTATGCAGAGTTGGAAGACCGCACATGCGCTGCTGGTGGCGTTCTCAGACTCACTCTCTCCCATGTGGCGGCGCAGCGCACACGAGGCCTGACTAGCGGCAGACAGCCGAGGTGGAGAAGCACTAAGCGGCACACTGCAGCAGAGATTCGAAGCAACGCTGGTGGAGGAAGGCAGCAGGTGAGTCAGGCGATGCGCGAGTCTCACTGGCTGGGTCTCGGAAAGCTGCTCTGACCGTGACCGCCGCCCCCCCCCCCCTTGCGGCAGTCTCACTGGGCTTGGGGCGGGCTGCCTGAACTTGGAGAGGCTGAGAGCACATTCCCACATTATACAGAGATGGTATTGACTAGCGTAGTCAATATCTGTTACATTGTAGCTTTGTACTGGCTCTCCCTACTCCTGCAGACAATCCCACAGGAGTTGACAGGCACGCTGCACAGAGGGGCTGATTTACAGCCCCCTCTTTTCTCAGCTCTGGGCTTCTCTCCTTTCCCAGAGCGGGGAAGCAGGAATGCAGCTTTTCCTGTATGTGGGAATGTGCTCTGAGCTGAGCTGCCCTGACCGTGACCGCCACCCCCCTCCACGGCAGTCTCACTGGGCTAGTGGGCTGGACTTGCAGCGGTGCCAACCAGGGGTGAGTTCACCTTTTATACACTCAAATAGTGGGAAATAAAAGACAGGAAGAGCTAATTTAGGTATAAAGCAATTATTCATCTATTTACTTGTTTATTGTTTGTTTGTCTGTAACTTATGTTTTTTTGTCTGCCTTTGCTAAAACTATATTATAGGTTATTGATGTTTTATCAGATTTTACCATTTGCTTTGTCTTTTAAATCTTTCATTTTCTTTTTGTATTCACTCATGTATGTTTGAAATGACCTTTTTGGTCATTCAGTAAAGTACTATTATGTTGGAGGCTGCATTTAATAATTACACTCAGATAGTGGGAAATAAAAGCATGGAACATGGCATTTTACTCATCGTAGGTGACTAATTCAGTAACAAATTGTGTTTTTTTGGTAATTTAGGAGACTAATGTGGTGGGCAGTGTTCACTTTTGTAATGGCAGAGAGGCATAGGCTAGCAGTGACTCAAATGATAATGCAATTCATTTTCTCATTCAAATATCAAACACACAGCTCCGGCTTAGTTGGCTACTTATATTCTTAGTCCTGCACTGTAGAAAAAGGAATATATTATTTTCTTCAACTAAGTTTGGAGGCTCATACGAGTTGAACATACGGGAACAACACGTTGGTGTCTGAACTGGAAGCCCTGAGTTTGAATACTGGAACCAGTTGGTGGCCTTGGGCAAGTCACATTTCCCCAACCTGCTTAGTCATGGACAAGTATTTGTCTACATGAGACCTCTGACTAGAGAAATGCCTTCATTTAGCGCCATCATTGCTGATGGATGGAACTCATACATGGATGGTCCTTCATGTGAATTTGCTCATAGATTTGGGGCGCTTCGAGGCTGCACGGGGTGAGTATCGTTTTTGTGGGTCTTTTTTGTACAGGGCTAGGGTGGTAGGGTGGGGGTGTAGGAGAGGTGGGTAAGAGGGGGGGTGGATCCCAGTGACTGCCCCTGGTGGCAGCAGGGGGAGCACTGGGAGGGTTAGTGGGGTGGTGGTGGTTCTGGTCCCTGTGAGAGAGGGAAGCCGAGGGATGATGAGGGGGGTATGGCCTCTACCAGCCCCTGGTGGCAGCAGGATGGCCGGGGGGGCGGGGAGAGATTTTGGGAGGGAGGAAGGGCTACTGGGTGAGCAGCTAGGTTTGAGGGGCCAGGATCAGGTGGATGGCGGAGAGGGCGCGGCCATTGGGGTTGTATTGGGTTAAGGACGGTATGGTCCATGGGGTCGGATGGCGCGTGCCCCCAGGGGACCAAGGTGCCTAAGGGAGGTGCAGGTCGCCGTCCCCCTGCTGAGGGAGAGGGAGGAGTCAGGTCCAAGGTCCGTATGTAGGGGGCTGCGGCTGTTAAATGCGAGGTCCGTTGTGAAGAAGGCCGCAATTAGCCGGGATTTAATCTCAGATGGGGCCGTGGACCTCGCATGCATCACGGAAGCCTGGCTGGACGAACTGGCCGGTCCAACTTTGGCAGATCTCGTTCCAGCCGGGTATGTCGTGCAGCATCAACCCCGCACGGGCGGCCGGGGAGGTGAGGTAGCTATTGTTTTTAGAGAGGAGTGGCCTGTTAGGAGGTATCCAGTTCGGAAGGTTATGGGCATGGAGGTCCTTCACTTGGTGTTCAATTTGGCCGGGGGCAAGCTAGGGGTGCTGCTGGTATACCGGGCCCCTTCCTGTCTGACGGCATCCCTTATCGCTCTAGCAGAGCTGGCCTCGGAGGTGGCGTTGGGCTCCTCCAGGACTTTGGTTCTGGGGGACTTCAACATGCACGCCGATGCCAGCCTTGTTGGGGCGGAGCGAGAATTCATGGCAGCCATGGACTTGCCCCAGGAGGTTATCTGCCTGACACACATGGGGGGGGGGGGGAAACATACCCTCTCAACCTGATCTTCGGTTCTGGCCTTGAGGCAGGGGGTCCGGTTGTGGGGGAGGTTACAGCAGTGCCCTTGTCATGGACAGACCATTATCTCCTTCAGGCCAGTCTTCTAATGCATGCCCTCCAGAAGGGGAAGGAACCAGTTAGGATGGTCTGCCCTCAGAGGCTGATGGAACCCCAGTGGTTCCAAGAGGTCCTGAGGAAGTTAACCTTGGACTTGGATGGTCACTGTGGATGAACTAGTCCAGCATTGGAACAGCTTGCTGGAGGAGGCCATTGACAGGGTGGCTCTGAGACACCCTCTGCCTCAGTCTCGTCACTGCAGGACCCCTTGGTTTACTGAGGGGCTGCGGTGTATGAAGCATGTAGGCAGGAGGCTAGAGCGACGCTGGCATCGGACTTGATCCAACTCCGACTGTCTTCTCCATAGGGCCCATTTGCGGTCCTATGTTGAGGCTGTGAGGACAGCAAGGAAGGAGTTCCTTGCTGTCCCCATAGCTTCTGCGAAGTGACGCCCGGCGGAGCTGTTCAAGGGTGGTGCAGGGGCTGGTCAGTCCAGCCTCCCTCCGCCTGGATGGGGACTTGTCCCAAGTCCGCTGTGAGGAGTTTGTCAACTACTTCGCAGACAAGATTGCTTGGATTCAGACCGACTTTGATGCTGGATTAGGGGCAGTAGGGGACGAGCGTGAGGGGACAGAGGCCCCATCCGGTCCAGCTTCGTGTGGGGAGTTTCAGGGAGTGACGCCGGCTAATGCAGCAAATGTCCTGGGGTCGGTGCCCTCTGTCACCATTATTGTTTGATATTGCCCTGGAAGGCCTGGCAGCAGCTATACGCCAAAATACCCAAATACAAGGCATGAAGATAGGAGACCAAGAATATAAATTAGCCTTATTTGCGGATGACCTAATTCTGTTTCTTGTCAACCCTCTGGGATCCATCCCCCCCATTAAAAGTAATAGAATGGTTCTGAAGGATAGCAGGATGGAGGTTGCCAGGGAAACTGAGTAGTTAGGTGGTGAGAGCTCCCTTCAACCCAATAGCAATCTATCCTTAAAATCAATAAAGCAGCCGGATAACTTCTAAAAACTTGGAGGGATGTCGCAGAGAAAGAGGGGAAGAGGAAAAAATCCTCTAAAGTAACCCCGCTAGAAAAGTACTGCCGTTTGAGACCTTCTCAGCGTGGAAACAATGAGGGTGCAGTAGGCCCGACTCAGAAAATGGCGGAGGCAGACAACGATACAAGTGCCCAGGAGGAAGAAGCAGCAGGGGACAGGTCAGTGGTGGAGCTGATAATGGACATGAAAAAGGAACTAAAATCTGAAATAATAAAACTGCGAGAGGCTGTGGATGTAGGGAACAAAAAGCTAGAGGTAATGGCAAATAGGCTAGACACAGTAGGATCTCCTCCATAGAAGATCAGGTTATTAACACTGAGGAACATATTACAAAATTACAGGAAACAGCAGCCTTTCTGATGCAGAAAACAGAGGATCTTGAAAGCAGATCTAGAAGGGACAACCTAAGATTAGTAGCATTCCCAGAGGGCTGTGGAAAGTGTAAAAGAACTGATTTGGGGATTCCTCAAGGAGCAGTTTCCAGATGAGAACCATATACATACCCGTGAAATAGTGAGGGTGCACAGAACAGGAAGGCCCCCCCGAGTAAAAACTTCGAGACCGCGCACTATTTTAATCAAAATTTGTCAGTTTCCAAGTAAAGGAGGAGATCCTGAAGAAAGCCAGGCCAAAAAAAGTTATGAGCTTCAACAACAACACTAACAATTTTCCCTGACTACGCACCTGAAACTATGGCTAAGCGGAGGAAATGGCGCAAGTACTTTACAGTGCTGCAAGAGAGGGCTGAAGCCTATGTTGAAATTCCCCACAAAGATGACAACATTTTCGAATGGCAAGATCAAAGTGTTTATGGACACAGAGGAGCTGGAGGCTTTTTTGCATCTGTCACCTACTGAGGCCTTGAGGAGCTAAAACAGATCTCCTCTGACTAATATAAAAAGTATAGCAGATATATAAGGGTTGCAAAAGATTTAAAGTATTTATAAACTGAAGAATGGCTAGAGACTTTATGAAGAGTGAGCCTGAGAGAGATAGGAGACTCAGAGTTTAACACAGGGTTGGGGGGAAGCAATTATTGATTAGAATGTTTGTTATAGATTGTGTTATGTTACGGGGGGGGGGGGGGGGGGGTTAACAGCCTCACAGCTGGGGTTCTGAGTCTAGTGATTCAAATTAATAGGNGAGTTTAACACAGGGTTGGGGGGAAGCAATTATTGATTAGAATGTTTAATTTGTTAAAGATTGTGTTATGTGGGGGGGGGGGAGGGGGTTAACAGCCTCACAGCTGGGGTTCTGAGTCTAGTGATTCAAATTAATAGGTGGTTAACGTGGTTGCTTATATAATAAGGTGGTTACTTTTATGTAAGCGACAGAACAAGGGGCAACACAGATATAAGGTTAGACATGTGAAATTAAATAGGAGCTTTCCTTTAATGAGGGAAAAGAGAGAGCAAGGACAAGAATGTCAGTTAGAAAAAAAAGAAATGGAAGGGTTATGGCATAAGCAACATACTAAATACAAAGATTGGATGACTAAATTAAAACTTCTTACTCTCAATGTGAGAGGATTAAATACACCAGTGAAACGCAAAAGAGTTAGAAATTTGTTACAGGATAATAATTTATTTATTTTTCCCCCCCACACACAAGAAACGCATTTAATAGCTGAAGATAAAGAGATTTGCAAACAAAAATATAGGGGAGCTGTTTGCTTCTTCCCTAAAAAAAGGCAGCGGTATTAATTGGTTTTAACAAAAAGATGGACTATAAAATGGAAGATGGTGCTAGACGAGGGTAGATGTGTATTAACTAATGGGTTGCTACAAAATGTAAGAATTACCCTGGTGAATATTTATGCTCCAAATACCAACCAACTGCAATTTTTCAAAAAGTTCATTCCTATAATATTGGATAATAGTGAAAGTACCCTCATCATTCAGGGGGATTTAAATACTCCCCTTTCAGGTTTGGATATATCCAAGAAAAATCCTATTACTTAACAGCAGTTACTATTTGAAACACAGGGAATAATGGATGTATGGAGACACTTGAACAAAAATAGCAGGGAATACACATTTTATTCAAATATTCATAATAGCTACTCTAAACTAGACCACATGCTAATAAGCAAGATATAGGGAAATGCAAATCATCCTTGAACATCCCCTTAGTCTTTACAGACCATTACACAATTATATCAGAACTTATGTGGAATGATATAATGGGTGAGCGGCAATACACCTGGTCTCCAGACAGAGCGTTGTTAAAAAATGAGGAAGCGCAAAAAAATGTTGAGCAAGAAATTAAGGATTATATTGAGTTTAACCAGGGTTCGGTAGAGTCAACCTCCGTCTTTTGGGAGGCTGCCAAAGCAACTATTAGGGGGAAATTAATAGCTTTGACCTCGCATATCAGAAAACAAAAAAGGGAAGCGATCCAGGAGACATATGCAGAACTCAAGGAACTGGAAGCCATAAACAAACAAGCACCATCCAAATTGATTTGGACAAGGATTAATAAAGTAAAAGAAAGGGTCGATACTATAGAACTAAATAAGATACAAGCGCAACTGAAGCGCATCGAATTTTACTATTTCAGAAACAACAATAGAGCAGGTAAAGCACTGGCACGTTTAACTAAAGCCCAACAACAAAAAGCTGCAATTACAACAATTTTAAAAGAAGATGGCACAAGATTGACAGACCAGGGCCAAATTCAGGAAGAATTTCTTGAACACTACTAAAAGGTTTACACCTCATCTGTACCATAGTCCAGGGAAGTTAGGGAATTCTTAAATAGCATCACAATACCTACGTTAAATGCTGACCAGCAGGCCTTTATGAATACCTTGATTTCACAAACAGAAGTGGAAGCTGCAGTAAAGAGAATGCAAAACAATAAGGCTAATGGGCCAGTTGGATTTCCCGTAGAGTTTTATAAGGCCTTTTTGAAATTACTTAGTCCACACCTTACAAAATTATTTAATGAAATAGAACAACACTTCCAATCCCACTGTATTTAATGAAATACTTGAAGGGATTCTATGAAGCTCAAATCATCCTATTATTAAAACCAGACAGACCAAATACCAAATGTGGCAGTTATAGACCCATCTATCTGCTAAATAATTATTTTAAAATCTTTGCCAAAGTGCTATCCACACGCCTTAAGGCAGTAGCAAGGGAGATTATCCATGGAAAGCAGGCATGGTTTATACCAAGACGACAAGGTGCTGACAACATTAGGAAAGCAATTAATTTAATCTCGCACAACAATGTAACAAAAGTTCAGACCAGACTGCGATGATTATAGCAGCAGATGCTGAAAAGGTCTTTGATTTTGTAGAACACCAATACTGGTTTGCAATGTTGAGTAAAGTAGGCCTGACGGGCAATTTTCTCAAATGGATTAAGGCTATTTATGCACAGCTGCAGTCCAAATTAAAAATAAATGGGCACAATACAATGTTATTTAAGGTGGGGAGAGGCACTCGACAGGGGTGCCCTCTGTCACCATTATTGTTTGATATTGCCCTGGAAGGCCTAGCAGCAGCTATACGCCAAAATACCCAAATACAAGGCATGAGAATAGGAGACCAAGAATATAAATTAGTCTTATTTGCGGATGACCTAATTCTGTTTCTTGTCAATCCTCTGGGATCCATTCCCCCCCCTCTGTTAAAAGTAATAGAAAGGTTCGGAAGGATAGCAGGATGGAGGTTGCCAGGGAAACTGAGTAGCTGGGTGTTGTTGTGTCTCACCTGCCTGAGGGTTCCCTCCAGAGGCCTGGATTGGAGGGGGTTTGCTGCCACTCATCCTGATTGCTTTCCCCCCCCCCCCGCTGCAGGTATAATTGCGAGGGCAGGACCCTTTGGGTGCCAACCCTTGGTTGCCTTCCAAAGGCTGACAACTAAGGGTGCTGCCCTTGGGAGCCCATGAGACCCAAGCCGATTACGTGGCAAAATAGCGTGGGAGCATGCAGCGGGACTGGAAGTGTTGTTCTATTCGCCTGTGAAGCAGCAGAACCTGACATGTCCATCAGTGGACCCGGGGGGGGTGTTGGGAGCAGACGCACTGCTTGTAGCAGTGCCGGCGGCACGTGCCCTTGAGAGCCCCGAGGCTGGGGGCCCATTTGTCATTTCGGTCCAGGGGCTGCCTGCTGGCTTGTGTTCTGCTGGGGTAAGCTTCCATAAGAAGCTAGATTATCTATTCCTCTTGGGCACCGAAGGGAAAATCTACAAGAGTAAAGAACAGACTGAGCATCTGGCAGGGATGGGGGGGGAACGTAGAGGCCAGCCGAGAGAGCTGACCTGTCCCCTCCTCCCACCCGGAAGCAGCTGGGCGTGGCACTTTGGGGCCACAGNTGTATTAACTAATGGGTTGCTACAAAATGTAAGAATTACCCTGGTGAATATTTATGCTCCAAATACCAACCAACTGCAATTTTTCAAAAAGTTCATTCCTATAATATTGGATAATAGTGAAAGTACCCTCATCATTCAGGGGGATTTAAATACTCCCCTTTCAGGTTTGGATATATCCAAGAAAAATCCTATTACTTAACAGCAGTTACTATTTGAAACACAGGGAATAATGGATGTATGGAGACACTTGAACAAAAATAGCAGGGAATACACATTTTATTCAAATATTCATAATAGCTACTCTAAACTAGACCACATGCTAATAATCAAGATATAGGGAAATGCAAATCATCCTTGAACATCCCCTTAGTCTTTACAGACCATTACACAATTATATCAGAACTTATGTGGAATGATATAATGGGTGAGCGGCAATACACCTGGTCTCCAGACAGAGCGTTGTTAAAAAATGAGGAAGCGCAAAAAAATGTTGAGCAAGAAATTAAGGATTATATTGAGTTTAACCAGGGTTCGGTAGAGTCAACCTCCGTCTTTTGGGAGGCTGCCAAAGCAACTATTAGGGGGAAATTAATAGCTTTGACCTCGCATATCAGAAAACAAAAAAGGGAAGCGATCCAGGAGACATATGCAGAACTCAAGGAACTGGAAGCCATAAACAAACAAGCACCATCCAAATTGATTTGGACAAGGATTAATAAAGTAAAAGAAAGGGTCGATACTATAGAACTAAATAAGATACAAGCGCAACTGAAGCGCATCGAATTTTACTATTTCAGAAACAACAATAGAGCAGGTAAAGCACTGGCACGTTTAACTAAAGCCCAACAACAAAAAGCTGCAATTACAACAATTTTAAAAGAAGATGGCACAAGATTGACAGACCAGGGCCAAATTCAGGAAGAATTTCTTGAACACTACTAAAAGGTTTACACCTCATCTGTACCATAGTCCAGGGAAGTTAGGGAATTCTTAAATAGCATCACAATACCTACGTTAAATGCTGACCAGCAGGCCTTTATGAATACCTTGATTTCACAAACAGAAGTGGAAGCTGCAGTAAAGAGAATGCAAAACAATAAGGCTAATGGGCCAGTTGGATTTCCCGTAGAGTTTTATAAGGCCTTTTTGAAATTACTTAGTCCACACCTTACAAAATTATTTAATGAAATAGAACAACACTTCCAATCCCACTGTATTTAATGAAATACTTGAAGGGATTCTATGAAGCTCAAATCATCCTATTATTAAAACCAGACAGACCAAATACCAAATGTGGCAGTTATAGACCCATCTATCTGCTAAATAATTATTTTAAAATCTTTGCCAAAGTGCTATCCACACGCCTTAAGGCAGTAGCAAGGGAGATTATCCATGGAAAGCAGGCATGGTTTATACCAAGACGACAAGGTGCTGACAACATTAGGAAAGCAATTAATTTAATCTCGCACAACAATGTAACAAAAGTTCAGACCAGACTGCGATGATTATAGCAGCAGATGCTGAAAAGGTCTTTGATTTTGTAGAACACCAATACTGGTTTGCAATGTTGAGTAAAGTAGGCCTGACGGGCAATTTTCTCAAATGGATTAAGGCTATTTATGCACAGCTGCAGTCCAAATTAAAAATAAATGGGCACAATACAATGTTATTTAAGGTGGGGAGAGGCACTCGACAGGGGTGCCCTCTGTCACCATTATTGTTTGATATTGCCCTGGAAGGCCTAGCAGCAGCTATACGCCAAAATACCCAAATACAAGGCATGAGAATAGGAGACCAAGAATATAAATTAGTCTTATTTGCGGATGACCTAATTCTGTTTCTTGTCAATCCTCTGGGATCCATTCCCCCCCCTCTGTTAAAAGTAATAGAAAGGTTCGGAAGGATAGCAGGATGGAGGTTGCCAGGGAAACTGAGTAGCTGGGTGTTGTTGTGTCTCACCTGCCTGAGGGTTCCCTCCAGAGGCCTGGATTGGAGGGGGTTTGCTGCCACTCATCCTGATTGCTTTCCCCCCCCCCCCGCTGCAGGTATAATTGCGAGGGCAGGACCCTTTGGGTGCCAACCCTTGGTTGCCTTCCAAAGGCTGACAACTAAGGGTGCTGCCCTTGGGAGCCCATGAGACCCAAGCCGATTACGTGGCAAAATAGCGTGGGAGCATGCAGCGGGACTGGAAGTGTTGTTCTATTCGCCTGTGAAGCAGCAGAACCTGACATGTCCATCAGTGGACCCGGGGGGGGTGTTGGGAGCAGACGCACTGCTTGTAGCAGTGCCGGCGGCACGTGCCCTTGAGAGCCCCGAGGCTGGGGGCCCATTTGTCATTTCGGTCCAGGGGCTGCCTGCTGGCTTGTGTTCTGCTGGGGTAAGCTTCCATAAGAAGCTAGATTATCTATTCCTCTTGGGCACCGAAGGGAAAATCTACAAGAGTAAAGAACAGACTGAGCATCTGGCAGGGATGGGGGGGGAACGTAGAGGCCAGCCGAGAGAGCTGACCTGTCCCCTCCTCCCACCCGGAAGCAGCTGGGCGTGGCACTTTGGGGCCACAGGGGGTTATTGTTTTTGTGGGCTTTTTTTGTACAGGGCTAGGGTGCTGCAGGGGGTGTAGTAGGGGGGGTAAAAGGGGGGTGGACCCAGTGACTGCCCTTGGTGGCAGCAGGGGGAGCACTGGGGCGGGGATGGTATGGTCCATGGGGTGGGAAGGCACGGGCCCCTAGAGGTCCAAGGTGCCTAAGGGGAGTACAGGTTATCACACATACCCCGCTGAGGGAGAGGGAGGTGCTCGGTCCAGGGTCCGCACGTGGGGGGCTGCTGCTGTTAAATGCAAGGTCCGTAGTGAACAAGGCCCCAATTATCTGGGATTTAATCTCAGATGGGGCCGTGGACCTCACATGTATTACAGAAACCTGGCTGGACGATCTGGCCGGTCCAACTTTGGCAGATCTTATTCCGGCCGGGTATGCTATGCAGCATCAGCCCCGCACGGGTGGCCGGGGAGGTGGTGTAGCTATTGTTTTTAGAGAGGAGTGGCCTGTTAGGAGGTATCCAGTTCAGGAGATTATGGGTATTGAGGTCCTTCATGTGGTGCTTGATTTGGCTGGGGGCAAGCTAGGGGTGTTGCTGGTGTACCGGGCCCCTTCCTGCCTGGCGGCATCCCTCGCCACTCTAGCAGAGCTGGCCTCGGAGGTGTTGTTGGCCTCCTCTAGGACTTTGGTTCTGGGGGACTTCAACGATGCCAGCCTTGTTGGGGCAGAGTGAGAATTCATGGCCGTCATGGCAACCATGGACTTGCCCCAGGAGGTTACCTGCCCGACCCACGTGGGGGGGACATACCCTTGACCTGACCTTCGGTTCTGGCCTTGAGGCGGGGGGTCCGGTTGTGGGGGAGGTTACAGCGGTGCCCTTGTCATGGACGGACCATTATCTCCTTCGGGCCGGTCTTTTGGCGCACCCCCTCCAGAAGGGGAAGGGACCAGTTAGGATTGTCCGCCTTCGGAGGCTGATGGAACCCCAGCAGTTCCAAGAGGTCCTGAGGGAATTAACCCGACCGTCTGCGGTCCTATGTTGAGGCTGTGAGGACGGCGAGGAAAGAGTTCCTTGCTGTCCTCATAGCGTCTGCGAAGTCACACCTGGCGGAGCTGTTTCGGGTGGTGCGGGGGCTGGTTAGTCCAGCCTCTCTCTGCCTTGATAGGGACTTGTCCCAGGCCCTCTGTGAGGAGTTTGTCAACTACTTCACAGACAAGATTGCTTGGATTCAGACCGACTTTGAAGCTGGATTAACGGCAGTAGGGGAAGAACGCGGGGGGACAGAGGCCCCGTCTGGTCCAGCTTTGTAAGGAGAGTTTCAGGAAGTGACGCTAGCTGATGCGGTGGATGTCCTGGGGCCTGTGAGGGCCACGTGTTGTGAACTCGATCCGTGCCCGTCCTGGTTAGTAAAAGCTTCCAGGGAGACATTGGGAACGGTGCTGGCGAGGGTAGTGAACACATCCTTGCAGCAGAGGAGGTTGCTGGCCTGCCTCAAGGAGGCTGTGGTGCGCCCCCTGCTGAAAAAATCATCTTTGGACGTGGACGCGCTCGCCAGCTACCGACCTGTCTCTAAACCTTCCCTTTTTAGGGAAGGTTATTGAGCGGGCGGTGGCACTCCAGCTCCAGGTGCATCTGGATAGCATCGGTTTCCTAGACCCTTTTCAATCTGGGTTCCGCCCCGGCTATGGCACTGAGACGGCGTTGGTGGCCTTGGTAGACGACCTCCGCCGGGAGATGGACGCAGGATGTTCAACATTTCTTATCCTGCTAGATCTCTCGGCCGCTTTTGATACCGTGGACCATGGGCTGCTGCTGAGGCAACTGTGTGACCTGGGGGGTCTGAACAGAACTGTTCTTGAATGGTTCTGTTCATTCCTCTCGGGGAGGAGCCAACAGGTAGTGCTGGGGGAGGAGACCTCGTGCCCCCGTGCCTTACCGTGTGACGTTCCGCAGGGTTCAGTCTTGTCTCCACTGTTGTTTAACAGCTATATGCAGCCCTTGGGGGAGGTCATGAGAGGGGTCGGGGTGCGATGTCACCAGTATGCCTTCTTGGAGGTCCCCCATGTTAAGCGGGGGGCCACAATGGAGAGGGCATTCTCGGTGGCCGGGCCGCGGCTTTGAACTCCCTTCTGGAGGAAGCTCGTCTGGCCCCTAGCCTGTTGACATTCCGGCGAAGTTGTAAAACCTAGTTGTTTGCCCAGGCCTTTGGTAGGGTGAAGTGTTTTAGCTCCCCCACCCATTTTGGTTATTTTAGCTTGTTATTATATTTATAACTTTAGCCCTGTTTTAATACTTAATATTTAATAGTTTTATTATTTTTATAAGTATTTTTATTATGTGAGTTTTAATGGTTTTATTGTGTTTTAAAATTGTTGGAAGCTGCCCCAGGCTGCATGGCAGGAGGGGCGGGGTATAAATGTATTAAATAAATTAATTAATTAAATAAATTGTTGTAAGTTAATTAAGACAGTTAGCATATGCATTGATTCATTTACTTAGATAAGGAACAAATGTGCTAGGAGTAAACTGTCAAATGGTCAAGGAGGAAGTAAATTACAGGATAGTATGTGAACTGGTGTGAAGGAGACAATATTCCTGTCTATTAGGTGCCTGAGAGAAAGCAGACCTTGTGTTCCCAAGCAAATTTGAATAGTTTATAACTTACAGCGACACTGAGAACAAGGGAAGGTCAGCAATTGATAACAGAACCAAGCGGTACCAGAGAAAAACAAGATGACTTGGTCAGACAATAAGGCGCCTCCAAGAGGGGGTTGTGGGGTGCTCAGGACCAGGGAGTCAGGCCCTCCCTCCAGAAGGAGGAGGGGTAGGACCCTATCCATCAGGGCAAACCCCCAAGCCAATGACTAAGCAGAAGGTACCCCAGATCTGAGCAACCAATCAGAGTGTTCCACGGGTTTAGCACTGACAACCCTGCACTCTGGATAATCATAAGGCAGTCACTGAATAAAAAGGCTAGCTTTAAACAGAGAAGTTGCCTTTCATGGTACTCGATCGCTAGTCCTTATCAGGGCGCCAATGAGATTGGTGATTTTGGCCCTCTTTGGGACTTCTCCCTAGGAAGTCCTGCAACTTGCTCTACAGCTATGCTCTCTCTCTCAAGGCTTTTGGGCCCCCTTCCTGCCCTCCTTCTGGAACCAGACCGTGGACCTCTGATCACGTAAGAATATATGCTTTGTATGTATTTGAAGTGGCCAGAGTAGGTGAGGGATCATGTGTTAAAGGTGCAAATGCTTCATTTGTAATTGGTATGTTAAATTTGATTGAACAAAAGAGTCATTATTAGAAACAATAAAAGCAGAAAAAGCCCAAGCAAAGCATATTTAATTGAAAATCAAGATGAGAACAGATAGGGTGTTACTCCCAAAGCCAAGACCTATGCTAGTATTGATTGGAATGATGATTGGCTCACTAAAGGATTGTATGAAGAATTGTTTTCCACTGCCAAGCTCCTCTTAAGTGATAGTGACTGAGCAGTGAAACACATCAGTAGCAAGGCAAAGTATGTAGAGGAGAGGGTCAGAGAAGGGTAAGGAATACAAGTGTTAATACTGTCTCATACAGTGACACACAGGGAGCCCCAAATAGGGAAAGTGATAGAAAACCGTATTGGGGCAGGAAAGTGAAGTAGGAGAAGGATTATGGGATGTAGACAGCAGATAGCTGTAGAAGAAGGATTTAAGGAAGGAATATGTAACAATTGAAAGGAACCTGCTTCACCAGGGTGCATAAAAGCAGCTGAACCCCTTTTATTTCTTTTCAACCACCCCCAAATCACTCATCCAAACTGGTGCACTCTATTCTAGTGCTTTTTGTACAAAAAGTGTACAGGGGTGGGCATAGTTCCCAAGTCCAAGAGCCGCATACCAAAATGTTCATATTTTTGAGAACAAGGCACATTAGATCAGTAGGGAGGGCAGCACCAGCACTGCCATCTCCTTTCCTTCATGGGTGCTTTTAGACCAGCAGCTCCCCACCCCCACTTGCTGCCCCATAATCAATGCTGCCACTTTGGGGAGCAGCATTGATAATCATTATAGAGGTACAAATGAACTGGTTGTATATCTAAAAGACTGTCTCTTAGTTTGCATGGCATAATGTGTTTAATAGGCTGCCTTTTGGGGTGTCTTGTGTGTTTGATTGTTGGCCATTTGGAATTTAGTGACTCTCCAGGCAGTCAGTTATTCTGGGTATTAAACTGGATATTCCAAATCAATGTACTAAATTCCAACCGATAAGCTACTGACTCTCCAGGCAGTCAGTTTAAAATTTTGTTTACAAACATTTCCAACTATATGTCTGCTGCAGCCATGTCTGATGGAAGAAAGCACCTTTCAGGTGCAGGATACAAAAGAGGAAAGAAGAGGAACTTCTGTTAAAGCAACAAGGAGTTCTTTTGAAATATTGCAAAAGCAGCAACACGCAGGATGAATCTGTGGGGACCAGTGAGCAGCAGATGGATCATGTAGATGTCCCCATCCCTGATGAAGAGTGCCGATCAAGTAGTGATACACAGTTTGAATCATTTGCGGTGACCAGCCATATAGAGCCACCACATCCATTTGCCATGATGGTGCCAACGAGCTGCATGTGGCTCTAGTGCCTCTTCTGACCGAGACGAGACACAGGAGTGGAGATTCAGTGCCAGTCACAGCTGGAACAAACTTTTTCTCACCTGTCTTCAAGTGACAGTTTGGCTCAATTCAGGTTTTGGTCCCAGCTCTGGTGAGCATTTAATTACAGACACCAAAATGAGGACCTAAATACTCTACCATCCTGGTCAGTAGACAAAAATACCCCAGAAAAATAAGGCCTGTAACTATAAAGTTATGGGGGCGGGGGGGGGGGATTTTAAAACAGAATTTTATTTATATCACCATCAAAAAGATGGTAAGTGAGCGCCATACAAGGCAAGTTCTTAACTTGTCCAGAATTTTATCAAGATCATATGCTTAACATCAAGTCCTCAAGACTGTAAATTAAACTTTGTTGCACACAAGAGTCCTCCTCGATGCCAGCAACACCATTTTAGCCTCATGCTGCCCATCAACACCATTTTAACCTCCACAAATGCAAAATTCACCAGCCACCTATGGAGGAGGAGGCAGCCAAGATACTGAGAGGGGCACCCTGATGAAGCCCAGCAGTAACCTAAAAAGGCACGTGCTGCAAGGGCCTCTTCTCCTCCAATACCCCAGCAATCTTTCCCTCCCCGCCATACCAGCAATTCCTGTCCCTCCCTGACCCCTGCCCTTCCCAGACTCCCACACCAGCTTCTCACAACAATGACCAACATTCTACACCATCAGATGTTACTACAAGGTTAAAGAGGAAAGGGCCAATGCTCACAATTCTTTTGACAGAGTCAAGTCATTAATTTTTACAGCATTTAAATTTGTTATTGTTTAATGGTTATCCATTAACACCAGCAACTCATCTAAAAAAACACTGTGGTGTAGTTGTGAGTTTTCTTTTCTGAAAAAGTTCAAAAGTGGTTAATCATCTTTAAGTTGCGCCCCACTATCAGTCATGAGTAGCCTATAACTGGAATACAACTGCAGAACATGTGGGAGACTTCAAGGCTTCATGCTTGTAAAGGGATAAGGCGTTTGCTGATGGATGGGCAGCAGCAATGAATGTTCCTAAACGTCATCTTGTTAATAGGATTTACAATATCAAACTATACTAACAATATTACATTTGCTTTGGGTTCTTTGATCTGTTTGGATGCTCCCTCCTCGGGTTTCTAAACAGAGGAAATAAGTTTTAAGAAATATAAAGGTACTCAAATAAAAGCCACACACTGGCCTGGCTGGACTGGAGCCTCCGTTAATTTAGCTTTTGACCTAGCTTTGTTTGTACTTCTTGTCAAAACGCTGGATGGTTATGTTGGAATAGCAAAACTATGCACCAGTTAGCAGCTGGCAATGCAGACCTTGTCTTGCTGGCACACCCCTGTGTAGGATGGTTCTCTACTCTGGGGAAATATTGACACTAGCCAACACCAAGTTTTGCAACAGCTGTGTGCCACGCTACCCTAAACACCTCCTTTGCTGTGTATTTTGTTATGGTTTTAACCCTCAGACAATTGACAAATGCACTGTATTAATCCACAATTGGGGTAAAGGAGACAGCAATTAAGTCACAATTGGGGGAAATGTGATTGATTTGAAAATAATAAAATTTATTTAGAGTTCTAGTTTGTTGTATAGAAATAGTACTTGCACAAGAATTATTGGAGTCTATAGTACTGCAACATTCCCAAAATTATGGTACTGGGTTGAATTAAATTTTGGGGGTGAATATGACCCCTAGTACCTTAGGTGTGTAGTGCTTTCATTTTCCCATTACCAATACCATTTTAGTAAGAACTAACAGGGGGGGGGGGGGGGGGGGATGAACCAACACAGGACATTACCCTCATTACTGTCAAGGAAGACATGGAGTATGAAGTGGTACAGCTTTGCTAAAGGACTTTTTTTATTTTTTACCTCTTGGGGGCCCCAATTTACCCCAAAAATCAGTCATCAGCTGATTTCGAGCTGCTTCGCAGGATGGGGCGGTATAAAAATCTACGAAATAAATAAATAAATATAAATAATCAGGTTAATATCTGGTTCTGCTGAACTGGTATGGTATCACGCACTGGTTGGCTGAAGGTTCTAGTGTCCTATGCACCAGACCAAGTAGGTCCCTCAAGCAGCTGCTGCGTCCTGTGCTTGGTGAGGCCAAGTCAACATGGGGTGGAGATGCCAAGGGGAGCAATGGGCAAGGAGGAGTATTCATCACACACCCCACCCAGGCCCTTGTGGAAGAATGCATTCATATAAAGAAAGCCACCATTTCTTTGGTACAAGTTGGTGGCAAGTGTAAATAAATTGAAACCTCTGCCCATAAACTGCATCCCTGTAATCATGCAACTGTCAGTACAACAGCATATCAAAAAAAGGTTATCCTACATTATCCTTGTGGAATACATCAGAAGGGATGTCACCTAGCCCAACTGCTACTCCACTCCCCTTCCTGAACTCATGCTCCCCCAGGGTCTTCCTTTTCTACCTCACAGGCTTGGCACAGAGGGCCTGCCACTTCCCAAATTTGTACGTTCCCAGATAAGTTGCATGTCTTCCAAGAAGTGGTCCAACTCCTTTACATGCCCACAGCAGAAGAGAATACTGCACACCTGCAACACGTTGACACCTCCATTGGGGCAAGCTGATGTACAGCAAGTCAAACTGAGCTCTTTTAACAAGCTAAGCATCTCCAAGACTAGCAGCCACAGAGTCGGCATGGGGACCACCACAGCATGTCAGTCTGCAGCCTCAGCACCACGTACCGTGTGGAGCCAACATTAAGGAAGGACTTCAGCAATCCATGGACCCAAGTTGCTCACAAAAGCCAAGGCTTTCAAGGATGACGTGCGAGACCCGTTCCCCACCAGAATTCTCTCAAGTGATTAACAATAGACAGCCAGGGATAAATGGCATAATGCTGACACTTTCATGCAACTGGTCATCTTGGACTGCTTACATACAGAAGAGAAGCCACTTAGTACAAACCACAGCTAGAATTAGTTTTGACACCACAATCCCATATAGTAGAATGGATGGAGATAAACTATGGGGCCCAACTTTAACAATAACTGACACGTGACTATAGTACCTGCAGCAAAACCCCTATACTGGCAGTTTTAGAACCAAGTTTTCCAGATGCTCAGAAACTATAAGTGGCTGCACAGAAGAACTGGGACAGTTTCTGCTGCAGCGCTCAATGTACAGAAAAACACCACGCCTAAATGAACACATCGTTCACTCCTATTGGACACTGCTGCTGGGGCTAAACTCCCCCTCTGACCAAGACACCACATGTTGGTGAGGAGGACAATCAAAGTACTAGAGAGCAACAATATACAGGTCACTATACTGCCCAATGCTATTAATCTGCAAAACCACCACCCCATGGTGTGGGACTCTTGTTCACTGAATTTCCCCTATTGCAGTCAGTAGAAACACAGTGAGCACAGCACCATAGTGAAAGGTTACTAAATAAGACAGTCAGTGACCTGAAGTTAAGGAGCAAGTTAAGGGACGCCAGAAACAATAACCGTTCAGACAGGAGAAAACATCCAGCAGTTGTGGGAGAGGAAAGACTGAAATAAAGAGTACAATCCTCCATTCAAATCAATGCCTCTGCTCCCATTGATTTTAATAGATTGAGATTATTCCCAGAGTTATTTTCTGCTCAGTTATCCCAATTACTTTGGGCTAGCTAAGTTAATGGCATTTCAGATTTCACCATTTACCCGGCTTGCTTTGCACCCTTCTTATTATATGTCGAATAGGTGTTTTGAGACTGCAAACTCATGTGGGTTATAGGCCCCAACCAGCAGTTCGCAACCCAGGGTTTTTGCTGTCAGCATGCCCTTCTGTAGGATGGTTGATGGTGGGAGTCCATACGAGGAAAGAGCCAGCCCTGTTCTTGCCCACATAAGTTCCTGTGATACTGTTTTTGAATGGAGATGGCCAATTAAGAAATTAGTGCCACAGAGCAAGGAAATATCAGGCCTACTGTTTTCCAACAGCATGAGGTGTTCAAAATTCTTATCCATAGGAAGCCATTTATCTAGCCTCCTAGTACTTCACACCACAGGTGACAGCATTGCAATGGGAGCTGCACCAGTTTCTTCATCAAGATCTGCCCAGCTTTCTTCAAGTGAGATCAAACTCAAAAAGCAAATGCTATGCTCCCATCCCCTTCTTGTACCACCAGATCTGCCATCCTAGAGCTTTTCAATGAACTCAATGGCCTCTCCACAAAGCAGAAGATGCATGACAAATGGTGGGTAATGAGCTCCTTGCTCATCCAGTTTACAGACCCTCATTCCCAATCCCAAGGAGTCTCTTAGAAACAGTGGGAACTTATCCCCTCCATGTGCAGCATTAGAACAGAAACAGAATTCCAGTTATCAGGGTCCTCACCACATCCAGAGCAGAAACAAGAGGTAAAACAAGCAGTTTATACACAACAAAGTTGGGTTATTTCCACAAGAGAGAACTACAATTACTATGCTATAAACATTTCACTCTGGCTTCCTTGAGGGCAGCCCCCATAGCCAAGCTTAAGGGCTCTACAGAAGGCTTGGGTAACAGACCCTTTAACCCAATATTTAAGAGCAAGCCCATATTCCAGTCTCTGCTAAAAACATAAAACAGCTCTGGTGAGATATAGAAAAAAACAGTGTCCTTCCCTCTATGCCAGGAAGAGAGTCACAAGAAACAGGGAGCTGTTTCTTCCAGAACAAAAACCAGCAAAACAAATATATATTTTTAAAAACACCAGTCAGTTCTTACTGTGGTTCTAGGCTCAGAGTTTCAGCACAGGCCTTTCCAGTCAAGCCAAAGAGTCACAACTACATCAGAACTTGCCCAGTTTCAACTGCATCATTAAAACTACACCCAACCCTCAATCCACCATTCTGTGCTCCTGCTGCCTTTTAATGGTTTCCTCTCTCTGCAGCCCCCCAGGCATGTCAGCTCCATCCCCATCAGCCCAACAAGCCTCAGCTGGCCAGCAGCTCAGGATGTCCTTTAAGGGCCCGTTGTCTCCTCTTTCTCCTTGGTAGTGGGTTAAATGTCTTCCTGGTTCGCACATGGTGGGTCTCTCTCTCTCTCACTCACACACACACACACACACACACCAGTTACAATTCCTTTTCATTTGTGACCCCAACTTTGATGAGTAGATGTGGCCTTCTGCCGAAACAGTGGTTTCCCCATGATGCATCCCCACCAATGAAGCCTTGGAGCTGTCACTAGAAAGGCTTTTGGCCTAGTTGAAGGATATTCGCTTCTACCATAATCCATAAATTCTATAAAACACTAACATAATACAATACAAAGACACAGCACTTCAGAATAATACACGTGTTTAATACTTCCGAGTTTGCTCCATTGACATTGGTTCTGTAAATGTGTTTAGGATCAGGGGCCTGTGCTCCCCAGGTGAATGCATTCAGGTTTCAGGTGTGCTGCCCTACATTTACATCTGAGTAGGCTAGATGGGAACGTAGCCTCTCTCTAGCTGCAGTCTCTTGCAGGCTGCTCATCATCAACTTCAACCAGCAGTTTTCTTGTGCTCCCAGAGTGCTGTTATGATCCCCCTCCCCAGTTTGACTGGAAAGGCCTATACTGTAAGAACTGACTGGGTTGGGTTTTTTTATCTTTGACTTGCTGTTTCTTGTGCTGGAAGAAGCAGCTCCCAGTTCACAACCTGTTTAAAGCAAAGGGGTATCTACAGGCATGAATGAGGCTGCCCCTAAGCTGTGCAGGGTGGGCTTTAGTGCAGAACAAACTAATGACAGCTATATTGACAAGGACACCCCTTTTTGACCGGAGTCTGGCTACTGTGGGCCTAGGCATGGGCTAACTCCCCTCTAGCAATTTCCTTGCTTACATTTGTCTTTTAAAGAAATGAATAATTCCTCAGGCTTGCATAGCTTGGATATCCTTTTATTTAATCAACAAACAAAGGTAATCACAAACCTCCCTTGCTGGATGAGATAGGGGACATGAAATTCTTACTTTTTAGGGTTGGAGATGAAGTAGTTAAAATGATTTATTTTATTGGACCAATTTCTGTTGCTGAGACCACATGGGGCCCTTCCTCAGGCATGTATGTAGTGTACTAACAGGATGAGATTGGAGCCTGCATTGTTCAGTGAGAGGTTGGGAGAAAAAGTTAGTCTAATGCTTTATTTATTTTTAGGTGATGGAGAGAGTATAGCCTCCTCCACCTGCTTTTTTATTACTTGTTATTATTTTAGGGTTGGTAACTGCATTTAACCAAAGGATTTCCCACCCAAAATGATAATCTTTTGCAGGCGTCCCTAGATGGGGCAAGGCTGCATTTCAACTTTTTTCCTGGGACCTGATATAGCTTGCAATAAGTGATAGCTGCCACTGGGGGGCAGAGGAGCACTGATTCCAAGCGGTGATGTCAGTGGGCCTGGCGGGAGGCATGGCGGCATTCTCTGCATTTCTACTGCAGGCACCAGGAAGCGTCAGCAGAGGGCGCCGCGTCCTCACGGCAGTTCCCGGAGCTCAGGTCCCCGCCCTACAGCGCGCACAGAATTAGGGACCGTCTACAAAGAGAGAACAGTGAGGAAAGAAAGTTCAAGAATGTACGGGACTAAACCAGCAATTTCTATTTTACAGCATCACACAATAGGCGCCGCTTGGCTTGGATGACTAATCTGATGGGCAATTGACTAAAAAGGAAATGGCTGAAAAAGGAGAGAGAGAGAGATTAAATCAATTTTCAAATGATTGAAAAAAAATTAAAATGCAGTTCTGTAATACTGAGTGGGGGGGATTTTTTCTTTGTTTTTTGGATTCACAGTATTGCAGGGTTGCATTTTTTGCCTTCTTAAATTACAAAATTATATTTCTAAGAAAGGAAAAAGAAGAGCAGGGGTGGGATCTCAGATCAATGTAATTCCACAAGCTCTTGGCACTGGCATCAAGGTTTCCAACTCAGTATAGTGCCCACAATTGCACCCAAAATGTGTACATGAACAGGGAATGGCTTATTGGAAAGGTATGGCAGAAGACTGGTCACATTGCTGACTGTAGAGGCACTCCTCCATCCATTAAAGTCAATGGGAGCTATTCATTTTAATAGTGGAGGGCACTTTCTGCCTGCCATAAGACTTACAAACTCCCGAAAAGAGGGAATGCCAGCACTTCTGGGAGAACATTCAGCAGTGCCTGACTTTGGGTGTTTTCACACAAACTTTCCACCCACTATACATGTTACAGGGCACCCATAGGTCAACACTGCAGCCCTTCAACATGTATAGTGGGGTGTGTTTGTGGAGAGTGTCTTGTGTGAAAACAGCCTTTGTTAGTGTTAAGACTCCCCCAGACTAGGAAGTGGGGGGGGGGGGAGGGGAGTGTCTCTGCCATGACCTGCCTCAGTTTCCCGTATGGCAAAGGGAGGCTACTGATAGTGCACAACACTGTGCGATCTGTGGATGAAAGCAGCTATGCAAGTGTGATGCAAACATATTAACCCTGGGGGGAAATACTTAAGGAGATTTTTTTAATATTTAAAATGAGTTCCCCAGTGTTCTCCCTTGCCACTGCTGCCACTACCAGTTCCCTGCAAATAACACACACCACTTTCCCAGGATATATTTACTGGGGGCACAGTTCGCCACGCATTGAAGTCAATGGCCGAGTTCCCATGGCCTTAATGGTGGAGGAGCTGACCCTCTTACTTATTTCCATGCTGGTGCCTAAGTCTGATCTGCGCAGGACGGAAACAGCTGACTAGAAACGTCAAGAGGGTAAATAGAATCCTCCCTCATCTAACTCCGCCACCCCCTTCCCCATCACTTCTCCTAAATTGTACAGGGCCCAAAGCAGGTGTAGGTCACCATCTCGCTGGTGTAACTTCTCATCTCCTCTAAGGGTGTTTTCACACGAGACACTCTCCACCCACCACACCCACTACACATGCTGTTCTAGGGCAACACTGCAGCCCTGCAACATGTATAGTGGGGTGGAGAGTGCCCTGTGTGAAAACAAAAACAGCCTAAAAAGGAGGGGGGGGGGGGCTATATTCTGGTTACTTTTTGTTGTTTTTGTTCGAGACTTCTCCAGTGGGCGAGCGTAAGTAATCAATATAGGTTCTGGTGATTGGATGTCTCCATCCCAGGGGAGTTGTTGCACCGAGAAGGAAGGGTGAAAACTTGGGGACTCCCAACTAGGGAATTCTCTACCCTGAGACATGTATTCAGGGACCCAGAGACCACTCTTTTGGTGGCTGTGAGAATCGGTCTGCTCTAAGCCCTGTCCCAATTAGCAGAACAGGGAAGGAGAGAGCTAGAAGCTAGGACCGGTCCTTGGATACTTTCAGAGGTTGCACCTTAACACTGCTTTTAACATTTCTTATGCATGTTGCAGGGCCACATAGGGCACCAATCCAGCCCTGCAACATGCATAAGAAACGTTAGAGCATTGTTAAGGTGCATGTCTGCAAGTACCCCTTCTTTGCAGTGTGTGTACACTGGCATAACTACAGATCTCTTCGTTGGGTTCCACTGCAACGAACGTGCAAAATTGCACATGCCTGTGATCACAGAAGATCCCCCCGGGAGTCTAAATTTGCTTAGTCTGTAGTTCAGTCATCATTTCTGGGCTAGGGGGGAAACTGACAACAGCGCTACTAGTATTACACTGTTCCTCTAGTTTGGGTGTTCTTAGACAAGCGCCTCCCCCATCTATTACCCACCCATCATGCAGGTTGCAGGGCTGCATAGGGGGCCAGCGCAGCCCTGCAACATGCATGGTGGGTGGGGAGGCGCTTCTCTAAAAACACCCTTTTGATTTCATTGAGGGAAAAGTCCTTTTGTTTTAATTAAATCCAAGTAGTTACTTTGCTTTACTCTGAACGCTACCGAAGTGGAGCAACGACTTTGATTTCATTAAATCGAAGTAATCGCTTCTGTTTGCCTTTTGTTCCTCGATCCTTGCGACGTTGTGGGTCTGTGCGTGTATATCGGGGGGGGGGGGTTGCACTGCGGGTTTTAATTTCCCACATGATTGGAGTTTTAACGTTTGATAGTCACACTGGTGTTTATTGTGAATTTTGTGAGCCGCCCCAAGTCGCTTGTACCGAGAGGGGCCGGGTAAAAGGGCACAAATAAATAGACTGAACTTTGCATCCCATCTGGAAGAGTTTCGTTTCCTTGTGGCATACAACTTTCGGGACGGCCCCTAGCGCTTCCCCCCTCCCCCTTTAAACTGACATGCCTCTCTAGAAACTTCTCCCCTCCACCCCCTCTCTACGGGCTTGGCAGGAGAAAAGGCCGCCCCGCCTCCCGCTCCCAGCGCGCGGGGCAGAGGAAACGCTCGTTCCCGCAGCGGCTCCAGTAGGGCAGGCCCGGCCCGGCCAGTCAGCGCGCGCCGCTAGAGCCCCACGATGACTGCGGAGGAGGTGAAGGCGGCGGAGATGAAGGCGGCGGAGGAGGCTTCCCTGGAGGGAGTGGATATCACCCCCAAGAGCGATGGGGGGGTGCTCAAGGTAAAGGGGGGGGATCTGCATAGACTGCGGGGCAGCCACCCCCTGGGGTCCCTGGGCTGGAAGGAGCCGGCTGGGGGTGCGGGGAGAGGGAGGGAGGGATCGTGGAGGAGGAGGAGGAGGCGGCCGGGGAGGGGGGGCGATTGCAGCGTTTGGCGAGCAAGGTCCGCTCTGGCAGCGGGGGGTGGAAGCCATTGAGGCTGAGAGCGGGGTGCTGAGCAATGCACCCCCCCCCCCCCCGGTGCATGGGATGCTTGGGGCGGCTGCTCGGCTAGGATGCTCTGGGCAGCAGATGGTTCCTGTCCATCCCCCCCATTAATCAGGCCCCCCGGCTACTATACTCCTCCCCCAGGGCTGCTCTGCCGAAGGCCAGGCTGTAGCCGGGCTCCCTGCCGCCTAAGAGGCTTTGTCTGTTAAATCTTACAGCCTCTCTGCCCGGAGAGGTGGGGCACGATCTGGCCTTGCTACACGTGCACCGCTGCCGCGCTTGGATCAGGCAAGGGGCGGTAGCAGCAGCAGCCGCCGCCGCCAAGGGCCTAAGGGGAGCTGGCCCGCACACCCTCTTTCTCCAGGCCCCCCTCCCAGTTTCTCCTCGTGCCGAATGATCCTGAGGCTGGCTCAGTGTCTTAAGTCTTCCGCATCTCTGCACCTAGATGTTGTACTTTACAGGGTGCCCCTTGAAAGCGCGCAAACCGCCCTCTTGCAGCCCCATAGACTATAGACTCCCCTGGCGTAAGGAAGGGACAACTCCGTGCAAATCTGTGATATTGTGCTGACCCACATCCGCACAGGACATTTGATTTGGCTCTGAAAAGCTCCCAGGCAGCCATACGTGCTGGAACCTGCATGGTTGCACCTGTAGGACAAAGGCAGCAGAGCCTGACTGTGTTCCATTTTGTGTAGGCCGCATGGTAGCAGGTTGAGCCCATGCTCCCTTGTGTTAGAGGCCTGGCTTAGAAACGCATAGGTCTGGACAGGATCACAAGGATTATCTAGTTTAGCCCCCTGCACCAAGGTAGAACTCGCTGTACCCAAGCTATCTCTGACAGATGTGCGTCCAACTGCTTCTTAAAAACCTCCAGTGATGGAGATTCCACAGTCTCCGTCTGCAACTTGCTCTGTAAACCTTTTTGGTAGCTAGGACGCTTCCTGTAATGCTTAACCTAAACTTGACTTGCCGACTGCTAGTGCATTTGAGTCCTGAACTCAGCAGCCTGGCTTCTGTCTCTGCAGAACCAGGAGCTGATCCTGGTGTCATTTAAAGTCAGCAGAAGTTCTGCAGTTGATTCTAATTGAGTCAGGATTGCACCCCCAAGAATTATCACACATGCTGCTTCTCCACTCAACAAAGCTTCTAAGAAAAATGGTTCAGACAGTCTTTGCTGCATGTCACAGTGCTCTGTGGGGGCAGGACCTCGCCCAGGGTTAGAGCCCAGCAGGCGTTCAACGGGCTTGGGCCAGGAGGGCTCTCAAAACAAACCTGGCAGCCAGGTTAGATCCTGTTGGGCTTGTCTTGGTGTGCAGTAGAGGGTGTTTTGCCCATAGAACAGAATGCAAAATCAGCTCCACTTAGGAAGTAGCTATTTGCCTGTGTTGAGGAAGAAGTGCAAACAAAGGTTAGCTTACCTGGAATGCATTGTGTTGAAGAATGGCCAGAATTACAATTCTTTTGCAGAGTTAGTCTCTCTAATTATTGGGACCCCATGCACAAGGCTTGTCCTCGAGAACCTGGGTGCCTGGATTTGGGTGGCTGTTTTACAGAGGGTGGTTCCACCCATTATAGTAAATACAGAGGAAATCTTCCCTGTGATACTAATTGACATTATCCTGATCCAACATTTATACTGCAACTCCATAGACTCTTCCACCAGTGGGAGTCTTTTGGGTGACAGGAGTTATCTGAATCCCCTGGTTGGGGTTCCTGGGTGGGGAGAGGGTGTGCGTGCAGGAAACCCAGTTTGCTGAGTCACTTAATGAAACTGAATGGTCTCCCTTTCCTCAGCCAGTTTTGCTGTAAGGCTGCATTCACGAGAGATGTTTAATACATGTAAAAACCTTCCTCTCTACCCCAGTTTATTTTTTAATATGTGAACGGGTTATGTCACAGGATATACCAAGTGTAATGTGTATTACCGCCCCAAAAGCTATGCTGGATGGGTCTAAATTCATCACACACTTCTCTTAATGTGTGATGGAACTAAGCTATCAGTTAGCCCTAATTGATGCAGGAGGTGATTTTCCACCTTAGGGGATGAATCCACCACTGCCTGTTCATGGTTGCTAATGGGGGGGGAAACTTGGAAACCATTAAAATGCACAAACTGCAGAAGAGTCTTGTGTGAAGGTAACCTAAGTGGTTCACTCCAGCCCAGTGTGATATTTGACCATGGTAATACCACATGCCTCCGCAGACTGCTGCAATCAAGCTGACTGTAACCAAGCCAAGCATACGACCTGAGACTTCGCATCTGCTTGAATGTTTGTTTGTCTTCTCCCCTGTCTCTCCCACTGTCCCCTCTCCCTGTCTTCCCCTCCCTGTCTTTTAGATTGTAAGCCACAGGCAGGGACCGCATCCATTTCTATGTTCTGTACAGCGCCAAGTACATGACTGGTGCTATATACATACATTATTATTATAAAATAATAATAATAATTAATCAAGTGGTTTGGTGAGATGAATGGTGGCATTGAGCAAATGTATGCCGTGTTACTGGTTTCTTTGCAGGTCTCCTCATGAGTTCCCTTAATATGTTCCAGGCCACAAAACCACATTTACTCCGTGACAAAACCTATGTTTGAATGGCCAAATGTAATGGGGACCCCTATATTAGGCAGCTGGAAGGGTGGCAAGTGTTACGTTGCAGTATAGGGTTTTACAGCCTGAAGAGAAAGTAGAACCCTCACCTGAAGAGCGTTGGAAATGGGACTGTGCAAGAGAGTGGGGATGTTGAATGCTGCACTGTAACACTTGCCAGGTACATCGAGTTGTTGAGTGCTGGGACCACAAGCCTTGAGCCTCTTCTTGGAAGAAGTAGTCCCTCCTGTTGCTGCCCCTAGAGCAGTGTGCACACTCTGGGCAACACGCCTTGCAAGTCATCCTGTTAGCCCAAGTCTTTTGTGTTCTGGCAAGACAGAGCTTGGCTATCAGAAGACGAGTCATGGCTGTGTGTAGTCACTAATAGCTGTTGTCATTTTGCTTCCCAGAAAGCTTCTCAGGATATGGTAATTGCCACTCCTTTCCCTGCTGGAAGAAATGGGATGGAAAAGGGAATGAGAGGAAAAAGACATGGGGTAGAAGAGTTAGGTGGCTGTGCTAAGGTGAAATGTGAGGGGGTGTGATGGCCATCCAGCAGCTTGTCTCATGGCCTTTCTCCACTGAAAACTAAAAAGAATTGTAGAAGAGCCTAAAGATTTGCTCCAGCTCTTGCTTACATCGTTAGGACTGAGTAACTACTCCTCATACACTCCATGGAGTAGATTCATGCCAGCATAGTAGAGCTAGATAATTTTCACCCAGATTCTTCAGCGGTGCCACTCTTAAGAGAGAAGAGTTGAGACGCTCTTGCATGGAATATTTTTCCAAGTAGGTCTTTACATGGGTGCACAGTGATCAGTTACTCTGGACTTGCCTGCCTAGATATCACAGGGTGGCTGCTTGACTGGAAGGCAGTGCAGAATGCTGCTCTCGGGTATTAAAGACATGGCAGAGAAGGGATCCATCTGTGATCATCAGAGGGCTAAAAGTGGGTTGCCTTTTCATATTACTTTGGCTACATCTTATCAAGTCATATTGCCTGTAGCCTGATTGGGTGTTACCAGATGTAACACTAACACGGTGGGGGGACCCGTTTCATTCCCATTGGCCACTTTAGAAGTTCTGAAGGCTGCACAGAAGTTTGGGCAGGAGTGTTCAAGGGGTGCACAAGTCCAGATCACGGATCTTTCTCCATCGCCTAGCATGCATCCCCTTCATCTCTCTTTCCTTCCCATGAACTTGGGCGGCTCGCCCATGTTACACAATTTTGCGTTAATTTTTATCTAATGTGAGATTGTGTAACGTAGGAATGCCCTTTTCCTCGGTCGTTAATGAAACGGTAGTTTCATCACAGATGACAGGCCTGAAAATTCAGCCCTGTCACTCAGGTGAGTTGAAATGAACGTTCAATTTGAATGTGTGCATGCAAATTTAATGTTATTTAAACATGCTGACAAATTTTGACAGTTGTCCCTTTTGCTGAGCACTGCTAGCTGAGTGGAGGGGCTTTGGGGACCAGTACCCAGGCCCCACCCCCAGGGAAGGAGGGCTCTGGGTTCCACCTCCTAGGGGGGTGGGGTATGGGTCCCCAATCCTCCCCACCATGGAACTCCCTAGTGTCCCCTCCACCCACCCACCAGGGATTCCAAGGAGAGGGAGGAGTAACATGAGCATGGATCTGTTATTTTTAATAACTGATCCAAACCACAGATTAAGCTAACATGGAATTGCAGCCATGCTGCAATCCCACATCAGTTCTGTTTTTGTGTGAGATTGATTCTCACGCAAAAACCTGAACGTGGGCAAGAAGCCTTGGGGCACAATCCAGCTCTATACAAGACAATGGAATTTTGTCTATTAACTTCAATGGGAGCTGGATTGAGCCTATTGTCTTTCAGTACTTAGGGGTAGGAACCGACTCCAAGCGCCAGGTCCAGGAACTGGAAAAAGGCTGAATAAAAACTAGCTGCAGGTAAGGCTGAGACGAGAGCAAATACTCCTGTTCTGAAGGGAAATACCAGCCTTTCAGAAGTGCTTGCAAGTGTCTGTTAGTACTTCGTCAGGTTCTGAGCTTCTACCACTTTTACTTTTAAAAAAAACAAAAAAAAAACTTTCTGGCAGTTTTATGGCAATTTCCAGCACTTTCCCGGTGCTTAGCCAGCTCATTTCATCTTGTCCGCCCCCAGGGGTGTGTACCGGGCACACATGGGGCTTGGGACCATAGCAGCCCTGTTTAAATTTGTGAAAAATAATGGGAAATATCAGAAACAGTGGGAAAGCTGTTAAGTTTCCGCGAATCTTGGCGAAAGGAATGACCTGCTGCTGACCGAAACGGCACTTGCTGAGACTTCTTGTTTCAGACCTAGCTGCAAGCCACATTTGGCCACGGGCCTGAGCTCCCCCACCCCTTCTCTGACCGCTCATTTGAACGTTATACACACATTCACCTGTTACGTCTGTTTAAACTTGCTTTGCGCTGCTAGCTTGCTATGGGATGTGGGCAGCCATGTTTTCTGGAATCACAACATGCATTTTTTGCTAGACTGTAGGCATGTTGTGTCTGTGGAAGCACAGAGGCTGGAGGGTCCTGCCATCTTGCCCCAACAATGAGTAAACATAGCAGTGGAGTGAAGTGGTGGTGACAGAAGGAGGGTAAGGTGGTGACTTAGGCCAGGCTGGGCTGCCTGGCTCTACTCGGACTGCTGAGGCTGTAGACTGGCCTCTTGTAGCAGGGAGGAGAAGATGGACCAGGGGTGATGCAGCCTCTGGGTAGCTGTTCCAACAACCAAGCATCTGGAACAGAGTGTAGAGACCTGGCTTCTGATCTCATTTCTTCTCCCCCCCCACCCCTGGAGCATGGTGAGGCTCATGGTGCCCAAAGTTGAGTACTGTTCCCCCTGCTGGGCACTGGAGGGGGTGGGACAGTGGGGCCCAGAGGATTGGGATGGGTCCAACAGCATCAGGAGCAGCCTGTGGAGTCACATACATATGGCTATTTATGCGGCTCCATGCCCAGGATGACATCATTGATTTAGCACACACTGTGTTTGCATTACTTCCTTTTCCATGCATTTAAACTGGGGCCAGTAAACCTAAGTTTAGCACCTTAGAGGCTTTATGTGAATAATGAAGAGCAGGTTTACGTACCTCCCCAGCACTTCCAGTGGCCAAAGAGGGACATGCCCCACCCAGTTGGCCAGTAAAATTCACCCCTTGTTGGATAGCCACCCACCACCACCCCATGCGTTTGCACTTTTGGTGTGGTAGCTACCTGGGGGGAAAATGCATCCAAGGAAATGAAAATGTCCCTGAACCTCTTCTTAACAGAAGTGCAACGTTATTAACAGGGAATGCATAGCTCTATAATAGCCATTTCCTAGATTCTTCCCCTGAAGCATCTGCAACTGGGCATCACCAGGGGCAGGATGCTGGTCTGGATGAATCATTGGTCTGATGATCAGCATGGCAGTCCTTTATGTCTTGCTGTATGGCAGGTGCTGCTAGTGACTTTTGATTATTATTATAGCTCTCTCTTCAATTGCTAGTGGCTTTTGATTATTATAGCCCTTTCTTCAATTGCTTGTAAGCTTGCCCAACATTTTGGAGTAATCTTCCTCTCTGGCTTGAGGCTAATTTCTCTGAAGGCTGTGTCTTCAGCCATTTTAAAGAGCTAAACCAGGGGTGGGTGGGGCATGCAGCTTTCTTTCTTTATGGTTCTACTCGGTCATTTGAAGTAGGAAGTTGAAATTTAGGAGAGTAGCACTGAGCTTTCTTTTATTGTTCCTGTGAGAAATCTATCATGATTTATAAGCCACTGAATAATCTCAATTCATGCATGCACAGGAGATCTTACAAAGCACTTCTTTATGAGGCTGCCCTGTGCATACATATGAACTTACTGAACTGTCTGGAATGGCTATAGATCTGCAACAGATACAAACAAAAATGAGTTCTGTGTCCCTTAATACCGTTAGCCCTATGTAAAAAGTAGCGGGTTGGGAGCCAGGACATCCTGAATTTGAGGTAAGACTCCTCTTCTGATTTACCTTCATCCTGGGCAAGGCCTCCTGTCTTAACAAAGGAGACAAATTATTTATTATTTTCTGTAAGGAGTGACCTACGAATTGGGTGGCACAAAGTCGCTCTCTCAAACTGGGAATTGAACGCAGGATGGCAGACACAAGCATTAGCTGCTAAGGCACAGTGCCTATTGGAACAAATATTGCAATATGGATCCATCTGCAAAATGAAGCTGTTCTGAATACCCACCTCTATACAGTAGTGGTGAGATCACAAGCGTAGGAATGCTGTCCGTAGTTCCCATGTGGTGGCCCATGTGGCCATGACTACTAGTCACAACTACAGCAAAGCGAACATTGCTCTCCACTAGCTCTTCAGCTGGCCTGCAGTGAGAATATTCCACACTGCCTATTTCCAGCAAGTGCCTGGTGGTCAAAAAGAAATTTGGAGGATTTCTGTTGGTCTGCAAAGCTGGTCGACAAAGCTTGAGAACAACCAGATAACACACTTCAGAGCCTAAGCTCTGCCCCTTCTAGAACCCGCAGTGCTAACTCGCAGTGTGTTGTTAGAACATGCCTTCCTGTAGGCATGTCTGGGTTTTGTCTCCCTTATACATACAGCAGAAAGTTCAGTGGCCATAGTTTAATTTGTAGCCATAATGTGCCTACACAAGGGGACAGAATGAAGGGAGCAGAGGCTACATTTAATTTCAGTATTGCCTAACTTGCCTTGAGCAATCCACTTAGCAGCCTTCACTACTGCTTTGCTTATTGGATGCGATTTATTACTCTCTTGCCTTTAGACACTACCACAAAGTAGGTGCTGGTAGACCACAGGCTATGCCTCTGTGCCTTGAGACACTACCACAAAGAGAAAAGTGGCTGTCCTTGCTCTGAAGAACTTGCAGTCCAAAGTCATGGCTATAATAGGTGCAGGCAGTGCAGCTACACTGGGGGGGCAAGAGATGGGGTAGGGGGATCCATGCACGTGGAATATGTGCAGAGGCACATGGGTTATAAGCACCCACTGAAGACTTAGAGTTCCTTGGGAGCCCACTGGGGCCTGTTCCAATCTAGCTATTTCTGTTACATTCTCTCTCCCGAAGGGAGAAGTTGCCTAACGGAGTGTCCTCCATGAATATATGCCTCTCTCTAATATTTATGTGAGCAGTTTGCTTCTATCATTCAGCAGTAGTTCAGTCGGTGAGTCTGGCATGATTACCTGATGGTTGGAGCAGAGAGACTATTCCCTATTGAATGGACTAGAGAGAGAATGGGAGAGCCTTTTCTCCTTGTCAGGTTAGAACTCTAAATGCTGTTGTGTGTTTTCCTGAGATTTCTTCTCTTCCTGCTTTTAATGGATAAGTTCTGTACTTGGGTTTACAGGGACTATAGGAGTTGTATCAAAACTTAATACAGCTATTGATAATGGAAGAACAGCTGAACAGCATCCAGCACATTGGGTGCAATGTGCCTTTGCTGAAGCCTTCTATGTTTTAGGATCTCCAGTCCAGAGAAGCTTTTACCTAAATTTCTCTTTTCCCTCTTCAAAGGCAAAAAAATCTTAGGTCAACTGTAAATACCATCTGCTTGAATAAGTGCCTGTAGCATTCTTTTGTGCGACTGTTACACTTCATAGTTGGCACCAAACAGCAGCTCTAGCCATCAAGGAAACCTCATGAGAGATGTCTTTTAGTTGTAGTTTGAAGAAGAAAGCATTACCTTTAAGTCAATGAATTGTCTCCGTTGACTTAAATAGTGGAGGGCTACACCCAAAGTCATGCTTGTTGCACATCGTTCTTGTAGCACTGGATGGATTGCTCTTCGTAATAAACCATTGAGAAGAACAGAAAGGCTCCACTGCATGTTACGGGCCCAGTGAGCTAGGCATTAGGCCGGTTCCTGCATGAACTATACTCCTCCCTGGTATAGATACACATGGCAAGTTCCTGGTATAGATACACATGGCAAGTTGAATGTCGCTTTGTTGGCTGTGTTGATTTACTTTTTTTTGTCTTGGGTCATTGTTGCTTATGGAACACTTTTTCTTTAGATTATCAAGAAGGAAGGCACAGGAGCAGAGTGCCCCATGATTGGTGACAAAGTGTCCGTCCACTATACGGGGTGGCTTCTGGATGGCACAAAGTTTGACTCCAGCCTGGACAGGAAGGACAAGTTCTCATTTGACTTAGGAAAAGGTAACGATCCCACTTGGTGCTCATTCCGTTTAGACCTCATTCACACAGCTCCTTTCTCTCCTGCCTACATGTTCTTTAATTTGTGCCTGCCTTATCCCTTAACAGTGCATTCACATAACTGCTGATTCCCTCCGCATGTCAACAGTCCCTCCCCATCCCTACTTCCCAGTGGTGTTCCCTTCAATGCTATGGGCATGGGGCTATCCCTACATTAAATGTTCTGGAAGCAGTGTGCTGTGGAGGAGGGAGCTCTTTCTCTAGGGCAGTGGTTCTTGAGCTGGGGGCAGATTCCGCAGGGGGTGTGGAAGAAGCACTACTGGCAAATGCTTAGCTCCACTCTGACCGAGCTAAGGGGAGAGAGGGGAAGCAACAGGAAGGTGGGAAGTGAGAGAGGGAGCAAGGGGTGGATGAGCGGGGCTACCACAGACAAAAGGAGGGAGATGCTGTGGGTTTTTTTAAAAAAAACCAAAAAACCCTGAGAATTGCTTCCCCTGGGACTCGGGCCAAACCTCTATGGTCACTTTGAGGTAGGAAATGATGATTTGGGGATTGAAGCTTGCACACAGTTAATCAAATACATAATGTTTATAAGCAAGCCCTTTGCATTGGAAGAGAACAAAGGTTCTTGAGGATTACGGGAAGCAAAGAGGACGTGGCCACTACCCACTCTTAATATTGTTGTGTCAACAAGCCCTTGGTAGCATTAAAATCCGTGCCATGGGTGTGGTAGGCTAGGCGATATTCCAGCATTTTACAGGTCCAGTCTCAAGTTGCTGCATCATTGATCTTAGGCTTTCATTTAAAAAGCCTTTCTCTTCACATGCTGGAGGCTGTCTTTAGAGTGGAACTGTGACGTCTGCCTGAGGATAGATACAATAGCTCTTCACAAGAGTGAACTGTGCCATTCATTTTGCTGGGGCAGTAGCTCCCCAGTGTATGGCTAACAATGGGGGTCAATGCAGGCTCTGTCATTTGTGCTTTCACTTGGGGAGAAGCGCTGGGATAATGTTGCTGTTTGTCATGTCTGGGTGCAGGGGCAGCCGTTTAAGTTGCTGTGGAGAGAACAAAGAATCCAGCCCCTGTCTGTGGTACAAGGAAGACGTGCCCCCTCCTCCCCAAAGAATCAGAAAGCCTGAACTGCTTTCTAGAAACTAAACTGGCTCAGCCCTCTCCTTGTCTTCTCCATTTCAGAAGCTCCATTTATCCCCTCCGGAGCTTGTAACTGCCATGTAAAAGCTAGAAGTACATTTTTGTCAAGCTAAATATCTGAGTGCATGCTAGACAGGGCAGCATAAAACTGATATTAATATCAAAGGAGTTAGACTACCTTTACAAAACCTGGCACAGGGGGAGGAGCATGGACCGTGGTACCAGCACCCCCTTGGGATAAAGAGCTTATTCTTGTGAACAAACTATTGCAAGACACTCATTCACAACCGTGTGGGTTTGTTCATAGGTTGGGGGTGCTGTACAAAGGACTTCCCCGAATGTAATGCTGCATAGGACATACTTGCAGGCTTTCCCCTGCATGTGTGGGGTCTTGCAAATGCAACTTAGCATAAGGTAGGGATGGCAAAACCATTGCCACCAGTCCTGGCCCCAGAAGGTTCCCATCTGTGGCTTCCATTTTGGTTGCCACCAGTGCCTACCTGGGCCCCGGGAGGGATGGGTTGTAGCAGGTAGCCCAGAGGAAGCACTTTCCTTAGTAGGCCAGGCTGGGTTTAAGGCAAGAGTTCTCGAGAAGGGGAGCCTGGGCTCCTGGCAGCTGCTTAGTGGATCTGGGTATCTCTGCCCTAGTGGATCCTGGGCCTCTCTTCCACCCACCCCCACCCCAATTCCACCAGCCAGACCCTAACCCTACAGGTACATTCCCAAGGCGGGAGTGGCAACAAGCCACAACTGGGGGCTCTCCCAAAAGTACCAGAACTGGACAGGGGAGGATCAGGGAAGATGTGTGTGTCTTGTGGCTCTCAGCCGTATGAGGATTTTTGTACAAGGTTTGTCGGGGGGAGGGAGCTTTGGTCATCGCTGGAATAAGGAATGGTTTGTGCAAGAGCTTGGCTGAGGAGTTGGTGCTCCACTCTTCTAAGGTTCCTACTTCAAACTCCTTTCTAGATTCAGTAGGAGCCTTTCCCTTTTGTGGGGATGTGTTTTTCATAATGAGGAGGGGTAGGCATGGCTGGAAAGGGAAAAGCCCGAGCTGTATGGCTGCCTGAAGGCACAGCATTGCCCCAGCTGTAGTCTGTTTACCCAGGGTGACTGTTTGTGTTGAAGGGCATCTTGATAACGCTTGTGCCTGTGTCTGCCAAATGATAGAGTACAAAGAGGGAAGGGAATAGTTGTGGGTTGTCTGTTTTCCAAACATGAAAAGTCACACCAGAAGAGACTCATTGGCCAAGAGTTTCTCGTTCTTGTTTCCTAGAATGTGGTGGGCCAGTCTGGTGGATGTTCCCTCGGAATGTTTGCAGTCTATATGGGGTGTTTTCAGATGTGACAGGGGCATGGATTAATCTGCTTTAGTGCAGACTAATCTGGGTGCCACCATCACATTTAAAAGCACCTGCCAGATGTTACCACAGTCTGGCTCCCGACTGTGGTGGAGTTTAGCCTGGCCTGTGACAGGCTAAGCTCCTTCATGGTCAGGATCTGACCACTGGACCTGGAATAAAGCAGGCTATTGTGTCTGATAGCCTGCTTTATTTACCACTGTCTGGAGTGGTGGCAGGGGCCGGGTGCCATGGCTGCCCATCAGCCAGAGGGAGGGTAGGGGTGCAGGGCGCTGCATGCAGTGCAAGGGTAGGGACGTGCAGATGCACGTCTGTATGTTTCCTCAACCTGACTGGCCTCCGTAATGTTTGTCAGTGGATGGGTCATATCCCAGCCGCAGTGACTGCTCCTGCCACTGCCTGGAGCAGTGTGGTCGTGACGGCAGCCATCGCATATGAAAGCACTCTTAGGCTGCTGGTTCCCAGACTTTCCAGACCAAGATACCACTGACTGTCTACGCTTCATAAACTCCCATGCACCCACTGGAGATGGCAACATGCTCATAGCAAAGTTCCTGCTGGTGCTACAGCCCTTGGGAAAAGGGAGATCTGGCATGATGACAATACAGTATTTCTCATGACCAGAGCACACACGTTAGTCATCCCCAACTTTGTTTCCTGTGGCACCAGCAGGGACTGAAGCCAGCTTTGCAATATCCCTGGCCAATTCCATGGGCCATCTGTGAGATGCTCACCATGGCATCACCTACCCCAGTGGTTCATAGAGTTCAGTCTGGGCAACAGTGATGTAAAGTACCTTTGGTGGGAGCTGTTGGGGAAGGAGCTGCAATTTCAGGGTTAACCACGGAGCTCAGTTGCTCCAGTGTCAATAGAGCTGCTCTGGTTTTACTTGAATAGAATTTCTCAAATATGAGAGAGTCCATATACATGAGCTAAAGATACCCCACAGACATGTAACTTGGGATTCTTCCCTGTCCTTTACACTTCCTATTTCAGTCTGTTGCTAAGGCTTGTTTTTCCCATGCATACATAACATTGCTAAAATTCGGTGCTTCCTTACCATTCCCACTACCAAGACTAGTCAGCTCTCGCCTTGACTACTGCAACCTCCTTCTTACTGGCCTTCCCCACTCTCATCTTGACTCTTTTGCTTGTGTTGAACACTCTGCTGCCAGGGTCCTCCATCTCACTGGGCACTTGGATCATGTTCAACCCCTCCTCTCCCCTTTGTATCCAGCACAAAATCCTTGTCTTTGCCTTCAAGGTTGTTCATAGCCTTGCTCTTCCCTGTCTTTCTGCCTGCATTTCCTACTGTGTTCCTACTCAAGAACTTTGCTTTTCCCATGCTGCCCCCAAACCTGGAACTCCTTCCCTGAACATATGTGCTCTGCTCCCCACCCTGACATTCAAATCCATCCTAAAAACCTACCTCTTCTCTCAGGCTTTCCCTAGTTCTTCACCTCCATAGGTTGCTGGTTTATGCTTCTCCCTACACCATCTTACTCATCAGCATCCCCCTTCTCATCTTATAATCAAGCTAAACAAGTGCACTTGCAACTTCTTGAATGTGTCCCTGTCTCTCCCTATTTACCCCTCCCCTTGTTCACTCTAGACTGTGTGCCCCTCAGGGCAGAGACTTCTTTCTCGTAATTACTGTTCGGTGCTAGATACAATGATAGCGCTATACCAATAACAAAGATTGTATTGGCAGAAAGATGTGCACCTCATGCTTGGAGCACACAGTGATGAAGTTTAAGATGGCCCTTCAGTTCCTGTAGGAGTTCATTTCACAGTTTTGGCCCATTCCCTGTAAAGGCTCTGTCTCCTATGCAGACAGATGTTACAGAAACAAATAAAAGTAATGACTGATGCTTACAGCAGCTGGCTTCTTTGTGTGCTTCATGACCATGTGACTGAATTCTGATTTGTTTAGGTGAGGTGATCAAAGCCTGGGATACTGCTGTGGCAACCATGAAGGTTGGGGAGATCTGTCGGATTACCTGCAAACCAGAATATGCCTATGGCTCTGCTGGCAGCCCCCCAAAGATACCATCCAATGCCACACTGATTTTTGAGGTGAGCAAAGACTGCTTTTCTTGCAAAGACTATAGTCTTACAATGTCCCCTTGCTTTGTACAGTAGAAGCCAAATACCAGGGGGAGACCTGGTGCTAATACTTTGAAAGGAGCAATAGAACAGGATGGTCTTTGAATCTCCGAATTGGGGCACATCACAACTAGTTCAGCTGAATGGTAAAAGAAAATCAACTTAGCTTGCAGGAAGGGTCTGAGTGGCGATGTCTGTTGGATGCATGCTGGCAGTTCGATTTTACATGGTGCATGGGGAAGGTCGTTGAGGAGGAGATTATTATTTCTATAGCTCCAACAGTGTGCCTGGCACTGAACAGTCATGAATTAAAGATGGTTCCCTGCCCTGAGAGGCTTCCAATCTAGGATGGAAAAGGGAGAGGGTGACAGATGGGGATACCTCCGTGAAGTTGCTCAGCTTAGTTACAAGGGAGGAGAAGGGCTAGGATGATAGATGCATCAGTGAGCAGTCTGCAGGGTGGGGGGTTGAGAAGCTAGGGAAAGTCTGATGAAAGTCAAGTTTTCAGGAAGGATTTGAAGGGAGGAAGAAGAGCATGTGTGTTCAGTGAGGAAGTTCCAGACTTGGGGGGCAGCATCAGAGAAGGGGTGTGAATATGGAGCCCATCTAGGAAGCAGACTTGGGGGGTAGGTGCTGCACAGTAGCCACTCGAGAGTGGAGCCAGGAAATAGTTTAAGGGCAGTTAAAATATCAAGGCCCAAGTTCACGTGCACAGACCAAACCTACCCTGTACACATTGCGCACATGGTGCCACAGCCAAAGGCTGTTGTCTGACTACGCTACTACCAGTGTCCTTCACCAAAGTCCTCTTCTGCAGGTAGGTTACAGTGCAGTTGGACAGCAGCAGATTTCAGCTGAAGGCAGTGTGTGTGCGCACAGGGTATGTTTGGTCTGCACTCATGCAGACCTTGGAGTGAACTTAAATCTTCTGTAGTTGGCTGCTGGATTGGAGCAAGTCACTAAGGCAGGGAGGGTGTTCAGTCCTAACTGGCTCAAGAATCATGCAAGCAGTTGGTGTTTGAACCAGTAGCCACAATCAGCAGCCCTGGTCTGGGATGCACTGCTGCTTCAAATGCCCATCAACTACATCTGCCAATCAGCGGGCTACTGCTAATGGATGATCCGCATGCAGCGCTCTGGTCTGTCTGCACCTAATCTGTGTCCCTCATGATTCTCACAAGGAATATGAAGCACTACTTGTGGATTGGGAGCTGCTGATTCCTTGGCAGATAATGCACTTATTGCAGCCCTAGTATCTACAGTTGGAGCCATTCCCTAAGACACTGCTGCTACAGGAACCAACCCCAGGGGTTCCAAGCCACCGCTGAAGCTGGCCCCCAGAAGCCTCAGGAAGATGCTGTTGCCTTCTAATCCAACCCTCAGAAGTTCTTCTTGCAGTCAAATTTGGTCCCAGGGTCTCCAGGGGGAGCCACTGTCACCACCGGAACTGGTTTCTTAGAGCTCCTGCTGTTGAGAAAACTAGCCCACAAAATCCCTCAGCAGTAGCTGCAGGAACGGGCCCTGGAGAGTAACTGCTGCCACTGGAGGTGGCCCCCAGGGCTCATGGGGATTCTTCACTACTGCCAGAGAGCTTCTAAATGCCCAGCTGCCAGGAGAACTGCTGGAGCTCACCAACTCCATACACAACCCTGCCACAAGAGAGGTCCCATTTCCCTGGGGTAATCTCCTTCATAATGGTGTCAGCATCTCTCCAGGGATATGGCGACAGTGGCAGATCTTGGGGTCACAGACAATAACCAGGGACCTGTGTTCACTACATTTTCCCCATTTTTGTTGGTGGCAATGGGGAAAGCTCAGTGAACCCAGTTCACTGACAATAACCTATATAGGCTAATTTTCTAAGAGTCTCGGGGAATGTCCTCATGGGTGTCACATAGCTCCCATGCTGTATGTTGAGCACCCGTGCTGTGAGACTAGAGCTGGCTGGAAAACCGGTACTTACACAACTTGTTCTGTAGGGTTCCAATCTGCCACCAGTCCTGCTTTGTTGAAACTCGTTTCTAGTTTAATAACCTGAGTTTCACTAAACAATTTCAATTAAACTATCAAAGGTAGGGAAACTTCCCAGACTGAAGCTTTGCGAACTGACGGTTCTGTGTGTGTGTGACCTTCTTTTGGTTTTTGTTTGGAGAAAGCTTTAGGGTCTCTTTAGATTCTGTTCCCAAAATATTCAACTAGCTGTAGTTGGATGCTTTGTAACATTATAGCTATGGGAGTAGTCTGTCAAATAAGGTCGAGAGGGTTTTGCTTTAATCAGGCAGGAGTCAAAGTTTAAAGTTCCTTCTGCACGAGGTCACAATCTTATTAATCCTTAAAACAGTGCAAGGGGAAAAGTTTAATGAACTAGTCCATGGTCCACTAGGTGTCTTCAGTGAACTAGCAGATTCCATAGTTGCTTTATTCCTGGCTGGAAGGCAGTGTAGGATGCCCTGTTGGGGCCCTTCCCCTGCCATGTTTACCACCACTCTGGGTGCTGTCAAACGGGACAGTGCTTGGGTGCTGATAAGGACTTACCCCCTCCAGAGACAGACTGTTGCTGTGGCTGGGCCACCAGGGAGGGTGGGAGGAGACACACATGTGCGTCCTCTCGGCCCACCCCCTTTCCCTGATGGACAGCCAATGACTGCCGCCATGATGCCCAGAACTGGCGGGGATGCTGGACCAGGCTCAGTAAAGTGGGTTTTCAAATATGAAAGCCCGGCCCACTTTACTCCTGGTTGGGCAGTCGGATTCCGGCCATGGTGGAGGCTAGTGTGGGCTGTGACTGGGAGACTTTCCCCGAGTCACAGCCCGCACTAGCCACCACCATGTCTGGGATCTATCCCGTAACAACATCTGGCGTGGGGAAACTAACGTGACAGCGGCCCCTGTGCCAAAGCCTAGCAATGCAGGCCAGTGTCACTTCTGAAAACTCCCTCTGTGGCTATTGGAGGAATAGATTATTTCTCCTCCTGCAGTGCGGATATTCAGGGTCTTCACTGCAAGCACTCTAAGAGCCCATCAGAGATGGTAGAAACAGGAGTCGGCCTGTCCGATTCCTCTCTCATGTAAGAGCAGCCCCTAGTGGAAACAGGAACTGGTCTTGAGGATCGGCTACCAGCAGGAGAGGAATACTTATGGAAGAAGGGAACAAATGAGCTGAACCCCAAACTATGGGTTGTAACCCCAAGAAGATGGGTCAATTGATATTTGATATAGCCTTAACCTTATTTGTCTCAAAATGGGGTAACGCAGTAAAAAGAATCTGGAGAATCGCCACTTCAGGCCAGGCAAGGAGTAGGAGCCGAGGCATAGAAAAGATGGGAGCGAGATTAAATGAGTGCATGTGACCTCTGGCTGTGACGTGAGCTGATGCCAAATAAAATAAAATTGATTGATTGCATGTGACCTCTTCAAAAGATCAAAATTTACTCTACCAAATGGCCGTCCAGCTCCATCCAACACCTCTCGGAGGTCCTTTTTTCCATGTGAGCAATTGCTAGAGTCACAACAGGGAATCTCTGGGTCTGAGTAGACAAGAAAGTATGTCCATAAAATTGTCCTTTTGACTTGACTTTTTTTTTTTTTTTTTTTTTTTTTTTTAAAGTTCTCAATGCTCTGGGAAAATCTGAGAGCCCCTTTTGCAGGGAATACAGCTTCCCTGCTTGGTGTCTGAAATTTCAGAAACTGAGTTTCTGTACCAGAATCAGAATCTGGTTCCCTAGAAGATTTTTAAAGGGAAGTTACACTTCTCTAAAGTCAGAGGTACTGGTCTTGTGATGGAAAATGTCGTAGAAGAGAGCAGTCTTTCGGGAACTTGACTTCTGACCCACATACACGCATACACTACAACATACCTTTCACTGTCCTGGACTGGGTGGGACAGCATGGGATGCAACTATTTTTTTATTTATTTTATTTTATTTAGCAAATTTATACCCCGCCCCCTCCTGCAACGCAGCTCGGGGCAGCTTCCAACAGTCAATTTTAAAACATTTAAAATTCATTTTAAAATATTAAATATAAAATATACCATATAAAACAGGGCTAGAAAAATAATAAATAAGTGGGTGGGGGACTAAAATCATCCCTCCCCACCCT
>QEPC01013926.1:1851988-1907981 GCA_003113815.1 Sphenodon punctatus | reverse complement strand
CCCCCCCCCCCCCAGCCTCTCCACAGAGCAAGTGACAGTCCCCTACTTAAAGGCAGCAGCTTTTCCTGCTGAGCTTGCTCACTGGCACTTACAAAAGTAAGTGCCGCTTTCATTTTTTAAAAATTAACGGAGATGTCTTTTTTTTCTGAAGCAGGTGCAGCCCTTTTCCCCAAGCATTCTCCCCGGTCCCGTCCCTCCCCCGCTTTCCCCCCCCCAGAATGGAAATGGGAGGGAGACCCTAGCTGTGGTGCTAGCAAGAGAGAGCAGGGATTTCCGCCCCACTCCAGATCCTCCTGCTCTGTTTAGTGCTGGGCCTGAGAGTTTTTTGTTCCTTGGGGAGATTGATGAAAGCTTCTGGGCCCCAGCTAGGAGTCATGTATTCACCCAAGGATTCAGTTCAGACTAGCTAGCTTTCGTTTCTGTTTAAGATAGGACCTGATTTGTTTTTAAAAAAAATTTCTTCTTTTACTTTGTGCTGCCTGGGGACAGGAGCGAGGATGTGGGAAGCATATCTGTTTCTTTAAGTACAGGATAGTGGGGGGGGGGGGTGTCCCCTTTTAATTGCTGTGTTTCTGATGGCACTTAGGTCTGTTAATAATGTCCTATCCCTCTTCTTTGATAACTTTGCATCCTGCAAGCTTATTCTCGCTAAATTTGGCAAAGGAGCAGAAAGCCCCAAAGTGAGTAGGGATCCAAAACTTAAAAACAAAAAGTGCAGCGGGAGGCAGGAGAGCCCTTTTAGTAAGAAAAAAATAAATCCCTTGTCTTACGCTGAGCCTTGCCCCCGCTTAGAATAACAGTTTTTGTTGGTAGAGCTTGCTGCACTGAACAGCTTGTAAGATTCTATCTCTTGTAATGACAAAGAGAAGCCTAATATAGGGGACTATCAATATATTCTACTAAGGGCTCAAAACCCAGGAAAACCCAACTTCTAAATCCATGTCTGATTTTTATTTTTTATAATTTATTTGGGGTGTGTGTGCTGTCCTTGGGTTTCTGAGCATCTGGGGTTGGTGGACCTCACCTGAGCTTCACTGCCAGATCCAGAGAAGTGTGTGTAATGGCGGTGTTGTGCACCCCCTCCTAACACAAGACTGTCTGACAGCATGAGTTGATGCTGCAAGCTTGGAGAGCAAAATCCATTTGTGATCATCTGCTTCTTAATTGCCTTTATTTTCATTTTGCCTGAGTTCCACTGGTGTCTTACTAGAGACAGCCGGAGCCCAGTTTGGGTTGTGGCTAGTTGCATGCTTAAAGTAGTGGAATGCATGCCTAGCAGACTGGTCTGGACTCTAAATCAGAGTCATTCTTGGATCTCCTGAAACATTTGCTTGTGTGTGTAGCATAAAGGAATAAAAGCCAAAAATGTCTGCAGGTTGCTCACTGCCCCTTGATCTGGATTGCTTCATCTGCCCTAGCAGCACCTAAGTGATATTGTGTCCAAGGACTTTATCTTTGTACACCAGTCCTAAAAAGAGAGTTCCTTTTACTCTTCGAGCAAGCCCATGGTGCTAGTGGGGTTGGAATAGAGGGTTATTTATTATTTTATTAGATTTTTATGCTGCCCCCTCCTGCCTTTGCAGCTCAGGGTGACTTACAACATTTAAAAACATTTAAAACAACCAATAGTAAAGCTAAAAACAAAAGTAGTCTCTCTTCTCTCCTCATCCCACCCCACCCCAAACCCCTCACCACCCAGGTTAGTAGGAGCAGTACAGCTCATCTCTTTCCTGTCTTCTCCCTCCTGTGGGCTGGGCTCCTTATGGACTAGGAATCCCCAACTGCAGTGTTTCTCAAACCTTTGGACTAGGGTGGAGAACCCTTGGCCCAAATCCAACCCATGGCTGTTTTTTTTAATTTTGCTAACTTGTTTAGTTTAGGTCTATTGAATCAAAATAAAACAGATATATAATCATATCAGCCTCTGTTCAGAGACAGAAATTACCTTGTTCTTCTCTTCTCTTCCCCCCCCCCCCAATCTTTCCAATTCCTGAATCTGGCCCATGGATTCAGTCCCTCAAGCACTGAAAGAGTGACCTTGGGGAAAGGGAGCAGAAGTGAGGCATGCACTTGAGGATAAGAGGATTGATAGATGACGATAACGTCAGAGGTGGGCCCGCCACACTGAACCCTGGACCAGGATCCATCTCGGCCGGCCTCAGGTTAGCATTGACCCTCACCAGGTATTCACTGTGGTGAACATCTGGCGGGGCTCCCACAGACGTTCGCGCGATCACAGCCACCACACCAAATCCACTGTGATTCGGTGTGGTTGACTGTGATCACGTAGCATCTGAAATTACTCCTAGGCTCCAAGTTAACACTGTCCTGCTCTTCCTTTTCCCAGCATGCACCCTTCCAGGGCTCTTTTTTAAAGGTGGATGCGTATGCTGTTTCGTATTCTCTTCATTAGGACTAGCTTTCAATTTTTTTTGAAAGGATGCCTTTTTGGTTCTAATAGCCTCTTCAACTCCCTATTTAGCCACGCTGGCAGACATTTGATCCTCTTGCTACCTTTTTTATTTGTGGAATACATTTGTTCTGCATTTCCAAGATGGTGTTTTTAAATAATCTCCACACCTCTTGAAAGCATTTAACCCTCACAACTGCTCTTCTTAGTTTCCCTCCAGCTGGCTTCCTCATTTTTACATAGTTCCCCCTTTTAAAGTTGAATGTTACTGCGGTAGTTGGTTTGGGGTTTTTTGCCTTTTGTCAATCTCCCTCCTATAGCAATGTCAAGTCAAAGAAGTTTATTGTGGTAGCAGAGCCTTCACAACTCACAAAAATACAAAATACTAAATATAACCAAATAAAAACATAACATAAATATCAAACAATTATCAGAGGTCCTTAAAGCTTCCAGAAGCTGCTTTCCTAATTTTAAAAGCTGCAAAACAAAATTTAGCCACATTTAACGTTCTAAAAGCATCAGAATCAGCACGTATCAAAACCAGCAACTTCCTCTGACTACAAACCGGAAACATGTGGCCCACTATGGTCAGTCGAAAAGCATATGACTTACGAATTCTACCAGATTCGTTAACGCAGAAACGAAAGAGTCTTTGGTCGTAAGGCAACTTTACAAACCTACCCTCAGTAACTGCAGAAGGAAGTAAGTTAAATCTAACCAGGGCAAAAGTAAATCTATAGCTCCATATAGGAATAGCTGACAAATAAAAAACTCCTTTAGTGGGTTTAGGAAAAAAAAAATAGACAATAAATGCATATTAGAGAAACCTAGAGAGGAAAGGGGATGCTCTATACCCATAGCAATGTCAAATCTGATTATATTATGATCACTTACCAAGCGGCTCTACCACTGTTACCCCTTGCACCAAGTCCTGCGCTCCACTTAAGACTAGATCCAAAATAGCTTCTCCTTTTGTAGGTTCCAGGATGAATTGTTCCCAAGAAGCAGTCATTTATGGCATCTAAAAATTTTACCTCCTGAGGAGACATTCACCCAGTCAATATTAGGGTAATTGAAATTGCCCATTATTACTGTTTCCAACTGTAGTAGTCTTGTCTAATTTAAGACTGCTAGTGTGTCGCCCATTAACCTCCTCTTTGTTAGACAAAACATACCCAGTTTCTTATTACTGTTTCCAACTGTAGTAGTCTATCTAATTTGAAGACTGCCAGCGTGTCTCCCGTTAACCTCCACTTTGCTAGGCAAAACATACCCAGTTTTTTCAACCTTCCCTCATAAGATCTCATGGTCCTTATCCCATTGATATTTAAGATTTTACCTGGCTTTATTGCTATCTGGAGTCATGGAATGATGTTAAAGCCTCAAAATGGGATTACATAGAAAGTTCTGGAACTGCTGGCTTAGAGGTTTAAGCTACTGTAACATCAAAATCCCTGCAGGAATTCTGCACATGAACAGTGTGTGGTAGCCACGCTTCTAAGCTTTCGCACAATCTGCAGTACCACTTGGTAAATACCTGTATCATACCTCTTACCGTAAGATGTAAGCGAGCCCTGAGGTAACCTAGCAAAGCAAAGCCACACATTTGGAAATGGTAACACAATTGCCTTTTCTTAACGGGCTTTGTTTGTACCAGAATGTTGTGGAGCCTGGCATCTTGGTCCACTGCCTCTCCTCACTCAGGCATCTGCCACCTCTCCACTCCGCATGAGCTAGAACAGGATTGCTTTTTTTCCTCCTTCGCCTGGTTCAATATATGGCAAAGAAATAAAATTAACGAGAGAGGGAGGTTACCAAAGAGCAAGGAATGGAGGCAACTAACACTAATTCCAACTGAGATGAATAAGATTTTTAATTTCTTCACAGAAACTAGGGCACGGTCTTGTCCTTGCCACAATGTTGAGGGGATGGGGATGAGCTGACTTTTCCTAAACTTATGCTTCTCCCCTTGCTCAAAGCATTAGCCTGTGGCAGAATTCCAAGCAAACTGAGAACAAGGAGGCAGAGGGTGGAACTGAAAACTTGCCGTGCCCTAAAGGAGTCCCAAAGAGAGCATGGCTAGTAAGAAGCACAAGTCTGGACGACTGCTTAAAGAGTACAAGAATCAGCACCTTGTCATGCCAGACATTTCAAGTCAACTCTGGGACCTCCACAGCTGCGGCCTTGGGCTCGTTTGTTTACTATGTTAAACGGAGATCCTTTAGTCTAAACAGAGCTGATTGAATCAGCTACGTTGCCCATCAGTGCTTTTTTAACTATAATGTGTCTACTGGTCAAACAACCTGAGATTTCCATTCGCCCAGAATTCCATAGTCTTGAAAGGAAACGGGGGGAGTTCCCACGGATGGGATTTAAAGCTAGTAGTTTGGTGGGACATCACTCCACCTCCATTGAGCCCACTCTTTACCAGCTGGTTGGCCCTTGTTCTTGACAGTACCTAATCTCCAGCTGGGAGAAGTGACTTGCCCAGGGTCTCCTAAGATGCAATCTCCCATCCGCTAAAGTCATTGGGATCTGAGGCATTAACTTTAATGGATGGAGGATGCGCCTTGGCTCAGTAAGCCTAAAACTTGGGATTCACAGTATCAAATCCAGCATCTTCTTTGCTATATCAAACAGGACTTATAGCATATCAGGCCACCAATCTTGTAGACCAGTATTGCATTTCCAACAGCAGTTCTTACCAGCTACCGTAGGAGAAGGGATGGAGAAGTCCACCATTGACGTTTCTCTGTTGTAGCTGAACATCTCAACTAAGCTTTGGTTCAGCATCTTCCTCTCTGGGATTCATGCTCTGGAATTGAAACGTAGTCTTCTACTAGTGGAATATTTGCCCATGCCTGAGGTGAGGAATCCCACAGACCACACTGAAAATTAGTACTAGCTCCATGGGCTGGGGTCATGATTCAGTGCCATGGATCCATCCCTTATCCTTGAGTGCATGCCCTCATCTCTGCTCCCTTCCCCCTGACCATGCTCCATCAGGGCTTGCAGGTACGGAATGGATTCATTGGCCAGATCCAGGAATTAGGAAGAGACCAAATAAAATACAACCAGTGACCTGATTTGGCCTATGGACCATGAGTTCCCTACCTTTTGGTCTGTGTATATTGCTTTAGCAGCCAATAAATGCTAGTTGGTTTGGTGTCACCTCCCTCTCCACAAAATGCCTCCCCTTTTTCTCATGACCTTTTTAGACAAGACGCTACCACACAGGTCTACCCATTCCACACGCATCCAAACGCCTGTCTGAAGGTGCTGTGTGCGGGTGTGCGCTCCTGTGACCCATGCATCGCCCATTCCCAGAGCAACGGAGAAAAAGCGGAGAAGCAGACGCAGGCCAATCCGTGCGTGGGGGGCCCCACATACATCCCGGGCCTGTTTGAACGGGGCTACAGAGTTAAGAGTTTCACATCTTGGCTCACCAGGGTTGGGAGGGGGGCTACCTACAACTATGGAAAGGAACATAGAGGTGGGAACATGAGTGCCTGAGTATAGGAACAGAGAAAGGTCTGGGGACCCTCACCCACCAGTCTGTCACTGACAGCAATAGCCTGGAAGTTGCTGGGTTAAGCAGTAGATGAAATGTAGCATGGTTCTGGTGCAGAGCGACCGTTGGCAAAGGTCCCTGCTATTGCTGATTTTCCTCTTGCAGCTCTTCCTCCTGCGTTCTAGCCAAGCAGACTCCTGGCTACAGTGCAAGCAGGTGCGCTGCTTACTCTGGGCACGTTTTCACAAGATCATACGCGACTTCTCCCTGGTGTACTGTTTGCTGCAGGAGTTTGCATTCCCGCATTTTAACCATTCCCACATTCTCTTCCCCTGCTTCAGAAGTTCCCTCCCACTTCAGAATTTACCATGGATACTGCCCTCGCCGATAATGGATGGTGACCCATCATTATGCACATTTTTTGGTGTGGTTTTTTTTAACCAACAGTATGTTGTCCCCATCAGGCAGGCAGTGGAGATTCATCCCCTGAGGGGGGAATTGCCTCTATTCCCATGTGCAGCAATTAAGGCTGATCGATCTGCAGATTAATCCCTTCATGTGATACCAGAAGCACCCAGCACATCCTGTGATGTACACCAATGCACATGTTCCCCAGTGAGGTGTGGGAAGTGTTTTTTGCTGTGCTAAACATCTCATGTGAATGCATGCGTCCTTGGTGTCGCAGGGCCAGATGCAAAGGTAGACTGTGTAACCATAGAAAAATAACAACATGAGTGTGACACGCACTGAAAAATGGGCCCGCAGAGCCTCAACCCGGGAAGGACGAACAGCACTTTAGGGAGAGGGTCCCAACTCCCCATATGGAGCCCATTAATAATAATCTAGATATAACAACCTACACGTAACATCAGGACCCGCAATGCAGAGGGCCCAGCTGTTGAAGAGGTTGGTATGTTTTAACATCAGAAATTAAAGTAATATTTTCCTTTTTCATTTGGTCAAGTCTCTGTGTGTCCATTACACTTTCCTATGTTAGAAGGGGGTCTGCACCATCCTTTCCCACAGGGTTCAACTTCCCTGGATCCAGCACTGCAGAAATATTCTGAGGAGTAACTCTGAGTCTGCTTTTTCGTCTGCAGATCGAGCTCTTTGAGTTCAAGGGGGAGGATCTTACAGATGATGAGGACGGTGGGATAATCCGAAGAATCCGCAAGAAGGGAGAAGGCTACTCCAAGCCCAACGAGGGGGCCCTTGCCGAGAGTAAGTCTATATCAAGGGCTGAGGAAGTTGCTTGTGTGTAGAGGGTAATGGGAGGGCTTAGGCGAGGCTGTCAAGATGCAGAATCAGAAAGCCAGTGTCGTCCTCGCCACTTTCACTCGAGCAAGAATACAACCCTTGTCCCCTCCTGCCAGCTGTATACGCAATGTGTCCTGACCCCCAGCAACGTGAGGTCACACCCTCCTCCCTGCTGTCTGCAGGGCAAGGGGCATCTCATCCCCAGTGGGGCAGGAGGCAGTGCTTTGTGTTTTCTTATTCCCCCTCCCCCACGCCAACCTGGGGTACAGCTAGTGTAGAATGACCCTGGGGCAGAAGATGGAATGGGACGCCCTGCTCTCCCTCCCAGCAGTAGAGGACACATCTGCACCAGGGAGTGTGTTCCCCTCCTTCCAGCTTGTGAACCCAGGTGCAGCTGCACCACCTGTCCCTATTATAGCTACGCCTCCCCCGCCCCCATTGGTGAAAAGTTGCAGGGAGTATGGCAGGAGCAGTGGCAACATGGCGATGGAGAGGAGGGGGGAGAACAGGGACTGTGGCTCAGGGGTCTCCTCTCTTGATGCTGCTGCTCCCCACAGCAGAGGCAGGAAACGGGAGGAGCCAGGAAAGGAAAGCAGCCCAGGTCCCTTTCTTGGGAGAGGTGAGGTGGGGCTTCTAGGGGTGAGGGTGTTGGGCTCTGCCTTGGAAAATTCTTGTAATTTCCCTGCCCCCTAGTGAATTAATACACAGGCCCTTTTTCTTAAGGAGCTGAGAAGCTGCTTTAAAGCAACCCATGCTGCTAGAGACAGAGGGCTTCAGTCCTGCTAAAAAGAACCTGGAATAACTCCCTAGTGCTGCCCAGCGGCCCACCTTAGTGATAAGGCCCAACTACTCTCCAGGAGGGAATGCTTTGCTAGGGACCCAGGACACATTTATGAGGCTTCTTTACTGCTTTTATAAGAGCAGCAGAAGGGCTTAGGCCATGGTCTACAAACCACTTACACTGGAGTAGTCCCTAAAATGAGACTACTCCAGTGGTTGTATGGCCTTCGATTGTAGCAGCAACTGTCACATTTGCTCCCCTCGCTGTTTGCTCCAGCAGTTTCTTAACTTTAAAGCTGCTCTCTCCTTGCACTAAGCGTCCTCTGAACTGCTAATGGCTTTTAAAAAATTTATTTTATTTTATTTTGCACATCAGTTGAAATAGAGGGTTGGCATGGAGACCGAGTGTTTGACAAACGGGAACTGCGGTTGGAAGTGGGAGAAGGAGAAAACTACGACCTTCCTACTGGCCTGGAGAAAGCACTGCAGAAAATGGAAAAATCAGAGGAATCTGTCGTGTACCTCAAACCTAGGTAAGCACGTTCCCAGCTCTGGCAGTTTTGCTGGGCTATGACCTTGAGTCAAGGTAGCCTCAGCACCTAAGTCCTTTGAAGATCTGGAGGGTCTATATTACATGGATGGGTGTGGAGGTTTTATGTTAATTTTATTTATTTAAATTTTATATCCAAATCTATCCCTAGGGCTCAGGGCAGGTTACAACATGTATAAAATAGATAAAATAAATAAAATAAAACCATTTATTCACCTATTCCTGCTGGCCAAAATGCTTGGCCAAGTCAGAAAGTTTTATGCTGCCTCCAAAAATGCTCAGACTTGTGCTTTGGGAAACTCCCAGGGGAGTTGCTTCTGCAACACTCTTTCCTCCTCACCTGATCAGTATAGAACTAACAGAGACTCGGGTTGAGCAAGGAGCCAATCGACTCCCAACCCCTAGAATGCGTCACGGAGGTGTCCAGCTTGGACTCAAACTGCATTTCTCTCTATTGAATAGGAAAGGCAGCACTGATCTTTCTCCGTCAGTGAGGTCCTAGCACTCTCTGGGGGCAGGGCCTGAACCCTAGGTGCTTTGGCCAGGGAGGCTCCCAAACCAAGCCTAATGGGACCAGTTGGGCCCTATCGAGGTTGGTTGGGTCTGCAGGGCTCTAGGACAGACCTCTTTTTCACACACCACTTTGCTGCAGTTCAAAGCGCTCCAGCTCCCTTCATGCCTGACTGGTGCCTTTTGTGCCTTGATCCCTTGGTGTGCAAAGCCAGCAGATGTTCCCTGCTGTGTCCATCAGTCCATGGGTTCATTTGGGAAAGGTTTTTAAACTGTGTTTTAATCTTTAAGTATGACTCCAGTGCTGGGTGAAACAGCCCAGAACATCAGCACTGTCTCTTTATCCCAGAACAGACAGAGCATAGGCAGGTTTCACTACATCAGACTCTCAGCCATTAGCTTTGAATATCACTAGATAGCTGTTGTGTCCCAAGCCATTCAGTCCTTATCCTCGCTGTTGACAGTGGCCACAAGGAAACCCTCTAGTGCCAGCTGCCAGACATGTAGTGATATGGAGTAACATCCATTGGAAAATGGTCTGAAACCAGGAAACTTATTTCATTAGTAGTTTTGAGTGTCCACAAACTGGAGTAGAATACAAACCAGCTCTAGCTTCACTCAACAATGAAAAGCTTGGCATCCCATTTCCCCTTTCCACTCTCCGAGTCATACCATCAATGGGCTGCTTCTATTGGGGAGAAATGGCTCCTGCCTGTATCCTCTGGTGACGCTCTGCAGCACGATAGTCCCAACCAAGAGCCACTCTAACTGGCTCTTCCTTTCAGAGGCCGCTTGTTTCTCTTGCAGCTACGGTTTTGGGAGTGCTGGGAAGGAGAAGTTCCAGATCCCTCCGGACGCAGAGCTAAAGTATGAAGTGAAGCTCAAAAGCTTTGAAAAGGTAAGAGTGGGCGTGGCGGAGAGCAGGTGCAGCTCTGTAGCTCCAAGAGCAAAGGAGGAGCTGTACTTTGATTAGCCAAGGATGAGGAAGATGATAAATCTGTAGAGCAAAGGTGGTGGGGACCTTTTCCCCTCCCATGGGCCACTTTAAAAATTGGTATAAGCTCTACAGTCTGGATAAGAGTTGGAGGGGAGTATTTAAAGTGCAGTCTCAGGATAGGGGAAAAGAGGAAAAGATCCAGATCTTGGATCTATCCCCTATCCTTGAGGGCTTGCCTTCATCCCTGCTCTTCCCAAGCTCATTCTTCCAGGGCTTGAGGGAAGGGACTAGATCCACAGGCTAGATTTGGCCCATGGGACAGAGAGTTCCCCACCCCCAGAGTAGGAAATTGGTGAGCAATCCACAACCTGAGGGCCTCGTATAGACTCTCCATCCCCCCCTCCGGGATTCTGCCTGCAACCTCAGACTGAGTGAATTTGGGGGGAGGATTAAGAGTTGCAGCCTGAGCTGCCATCAAGGGCACCCCAAAGTAGCTACTAAACATGCCATAGAGGTAGATAGAGGCAGGGAGCATGGCTGGGGGCACTACATGCCCTAGAAAATGCTGGGCTCCTGCCCTGGCACCCCTGGGAGCAGGAGGTGTCCTGCAGTCACATAGGCCACTTTCAGACATGCCCCCCCCCCCCCCCCCCCCCGGCACATATTCTGGCTGCAGAGGGGAGTGTGCAGCCAGGATATACGTGAGGATCGGCTGGTCTGAAAGCCGCTCTCTCAACCCCCCCCCATGCAGCTTTACTGGCAGAGACACACAGGGATGCAGAGCAGGAAATCAAGTTCTGCATCCATGCACATGTCTGCCGGCAAAGCCGCATGGGTGGGCTTTCAGACCGGCTGATCCCCCACGTATATTCTGGCTGCGCATCTTCCTTTCCCCCCACCCCGCAGCCAGAATATGCGCCGGGGGGACGCATGTCTGAAAGTGAACATAGTCTCAGGGCGATATAATCTCCTCACACCTTGTTCCCCTCCCAGCACAAACAGAACATTGAGGGATGCTCGAACTGTGTGTGCGGGGATTGTCCTGACCAGCAGGAACTCTCCTAGGGGCACATTGGCTTGTGACTGTGACAATGGGTGGGGGGGTTATTTTTATTTTAGGGGTATTGGTTGGCTTGTTTTTTTCTTTTGGTCCTCTGTTGTTGCTTGGTTTTATGTGATATTTTCTTTTATTATATTTTATATTATGCTTTTTATATATTGTTCACCACCCTGAGTTACCATTGGGCAGGAGGGGGCGGTATGAAAATATTGAAATAAATAAATTTAAGTAAAGAGATGTTGTGGAGGACAGACCTGTGGCCCCTGGATTTGCCTATACTGCCCAGAACTGCTGTATGATGTGAAGTATCATTAGAAATTCTTAAAGTTTTCCTTAATCCTAGCAGGCCCCATATCTATTCTGTCCGTCCCCCCCGCCCCAAACCTACCACCACCACCCAGGCCCAGGCCTCAGCCCTCTCTCTTCAAGGTGAGCTGGCTGACTGGGTTGTTTCTCTCTGGACAGGCTAAGGAATCCTGGGAGATGAACACTGAGGAGAAGCTGGAACAAGGCTCCATCGCAAAGGAGAAAGGCACCCAGTACTTCAAAGTGAGTGGCTTCCCACACTTCCCCTGTGTGCTGCCAGCTCTAGTGCAGAGCTCCCTTGTGCTTTGTTGCTATGCAGCATGCTACTGAAGAGAAGGGTAATGAGCTGGATTCTCCTCATGGGCTTGCAGGACACAGAGCTCCTGTCTCCCAGGAGGGAGTTAGTATCTCCGAGTGCAGGGGTCTGGTGGGACTGGTGAGCTTGCAGACAGATTGCGGTGTCCACTCTATATTTTCCTGAAGTCTGGTATGCTGCTGCGCCAGGAACTTCCTACAGGATTTGGGCAGTGCTGCTCCTGAGCTTTATTGTAAAGCCAATCTGCTGCTGGAAGTCCATGTTAACAGGCTGACTTCTGCCTAGTATATTGGAAGGGAGCCCTGGCTTGCCTGGGACAGGGACTCCTGTGTGCATGCCAGAGTGGTTGCTTCACCACTCCCAAAGTAGGTGCTTCCATTCCAACCACCAGCTGGCTCTGCTAGCTGGTGCCATCCTACCGCTCCTGCTACGTGTCTGACTCATTGTAACACCTTCACGAACTCCAGCAAGGCCTGAGTTGCTCAGTGGGGTGATAACCTGCTATTGTATCCCTTTAATGGTATGGCCCAGTGCAGGCATTATCTTCTTGCCTTAAGTTAGCTCTTTGAGGGAGTGGGCAGAGGGTGTGGTAATGCTGAATGACTGACTGACGTGATTGGCTGCAGGAAGGGAAATACAAGCGGGCGACGTTACAATATAAGAAGATTGTGGCATGGCTGGAGCATGAATCAGGACTCTCCGATGCAGAGGACGTGAAGGCCAAGAGCTTGAGGCTGGCTGCCCACCTGAACTTGGCCATGTGTCACCTCAAGCTGAAGGAATACCCCCAGGCCTTGGAGAACTGCAACAAGGTGAAAGTGTTGTACCATTCTGCATAGTGGGCATGCCAACCAGACCCTGTTGTGTATACCATACCACCGTGAGGCATGTGTGACTTCCCCTTGCTCCAGGGATGGAGAACTCTCAGCTTGTGGGTCAATCTGACCTGTGGCTATTTTCTATTTGGCCCCTTTCCAGTTCCTGAATCTGGCCTGTGGATCCAGTATTCACTGAAAGAGTGAGCTCAGGGGAAGGGAGTGTAGATGAGGGCATGCACTCAAGGAGAAAGGGTGGATCCATGGTCCAGATCCATGATCTGGACCCTACCCATCAGAAACACATCCCTTAAGCACTCCTAACTTCCATCCAGCCTGTGGAGCTTGTACTAATTTTCAGAGTGGCCTGTGACAGGGAAAAGGCTTCCCATTGTGCCTTATCCTGTCTGATCCTAAACTGAAATGAGCTACTTTACCTTTGTTGCCCATGATCTATTTGTTCATGGATTAGTTAGCTCTGTTTCTAACAATTCTTATCTGAGGATCTCGGCGCACTTTACCAAGGAAAGCAGATGGAAAAACTGAGGCAAAGGGATTCACCCAGAAACACACTGGTAGTCAATGGAAGAGCTAGGATTAGCATTCGGGTCTCCTGATATCTTTCCCAAGTGGTGTGTTGCTAACTTAACACCAGGGTGTCACAGTACACAGGGGTCTCTGGGCAGGCAAGGGACAAAGTGCCCCTTCTCCCACCGGCAGGGAGCAATCCATAGTACAAGCGTCAGCCCGAGTGTTGTGATGTTACACCAGGATTCAGGAGCTGAAAAGAGGTACAAGGTCAAAATGTTTGGGAACCCCAGCCCAAAATACCATGCTCTCCTACCTTCCATTTTTCCTTCCTGGCCCATGGTTTCTGGAAACACACATCCTATAAATGCCAGGAAAGAACATCCTTGCCTAAGCCTCTCCTGCCATTTTGTGTGTATGTGTGTGGGGGTCTATTTTTTAACATCAGTTGAACTTTGCCTGTCCCATCCTTTCCAGGCACTCGAGCTGGACAGTAGCAACGAGAAAGGCCTTTTCCGGCGTGGTGAGGCCTACTTGGCTGTCAATGACTTTGAATTGGCTCGGACAGATTTCCAGAAGGTCCTGCGGCTCTATCCCAGCAACAAAGCAGCTAAAGCACAACTGGTCATCTGCCAGCAAAAGATGCGCGAGCAGCACGAGAGGGAGAAGAAGTTGTATGCCAACATGTTCCAGAGATTGGCGGAGAAGGAGGCAAAGGTAAGCAGAGGTACTCTGTAGGATTCAGAGAACTCAACATGTGCATTGGGGTAGGGAACCCTTTCTGTCTGGGGACCACTTTTAAATTGCCAACATGGCCCCAGTACGTCGCTTTTATCCCCTGCTTGTGGGAACAGGTAGGAGGTACCTCCCAAAAAGTGTTTGCAAGAAGAAGCTTTTGCTGTGATTTCTAATGTCTTACCTTACATCTTGTAAGTGCCCCAAATGCTCAGTTAGGGGCACCAAATAAACAATTTTAATGCTCATAATTGGGCAACATCTGAAAGACCCCCCTGTGTGTTAGATGAATGCTTAACTTTTATTTTTTTTAATCTTTCCACTTCAGCCAGGAGCTGACACACTCCAGACCAGCGACAGCCACAAAAGCAACACAGAAATGAAAGATGAAGAACACAATGGAGTTGATGATAAATCACAAGTTGACATAGAAGCATAAGACGAATTCCTGTTCTGTTAGTTTTGTAAACTGATGAATATCCAGTGAACTAGACCTTTATTTTTCTATCTGGTTGGATGGTTGCTTTGAGGGAATGGAGGCTGGGGCCAAGGTGCCATGGTCGTTTATGGCTTTGTGTACGTGTCTGTGTAGGAAACCTGGTGGCAGAACCAATCTGGTGTGATCCTTTGGGCTTTATTTATTCATTTATTCTCTCTGTTATTGCTGGGGGTTCTTCTCAGGATTGCTCCCGCTTGGTTACATTTCATTCCATCATGGGTGTGTCTTGCTTTCTCTTTGTGGTCCCAGCTCAGTCTAATCCCAGGTCCTGCTTCCTAAACTTGTTTTCTTGCTGATTGGCCTTTTCCAAAAGAGAGTCATTGTATGAGCGACTTTGGAACAAACAAATCACAGATTCCCATTCTTCTGCCTCAGCCTTACCCCTTGTTGTTTCCTCTGTTCAAATAGAGACATCCTCCCACGAGTTAAGTGTTGTTAACCTTCCTTGTATGCCTCTTCTTTGCACGTTGCTGAAGGTGAAGACTGTGAAGTCAAAGCTTGAGCAATAAAGCAGAAAATCTCAAACCGGTTTGGGTAGAGTCTGTGTTTGTAAGCAACGGGTGTGCACCTCAGAGAAGGGATTGGATTTTTCCAAGATGTACTGGTCAGAGCCTTCCTGTTCATACGTCTCAGCCATCATCACTTTAATAGGCTGTAAGCAGGGAGCCCTGTCATCTGCATACGTCATCGCAGGATCTGCTCCTATCACCATTCTTTGTTCTGTACCATGTGCTTGTTTTATTCTTCTCTAATCCACCTATACAGTTCTAAATGTCCCAACCAAACACAGTATCTTCAGCAAAGCAGTCATCCCCTTCGTAGGCTCCCAGCTCTTCAATCATCTTCCTTGGCTCCCAGCCCCTCGTGCATTATTACAGGAGGCCGCTGCTAGACTCCCAGCCCTTCTAAGCTCTTCCCTTGGCCAGGTTCTTAAGCCTTGAGGCAGGCCCAGCCCTGAAGCTGTATGTTCTGTCTCACTGGTGATTCCCCTCCTTGGTCTGAGCCTAAAGAGTTGTTATACCACGTAGTAGTCTACCCCTCGGTTGCAGTGTTCAGACCTCATTTGGAGTGACTGACGTGCATATCTGTTCAGCCCCTCGGCAGAAGATTGTGGAGAGACTGAACGGCAGGGAATGCGTGGAATTTTTGCAAATAGCGTTCAGATGTGACAGCTACTGTGTGGTAGCTTCTCCATGGTGTAATGAGGAATAGCTACTGCTTTGTACTACCCTTCATGTCGTATCTGAATGCTCTTGTGCTACTAGGGAGTAGTTAAACTTATACATAGCCTAGCATCATGTCTGAACAAACCCCTAATGTAGACAGGACAACTTTTATTTTAAATTCAAGTTAGCTAGTCATGGTTAACCTCACGTACACCTGACTGAAGTTGACTTGTACTAACTTCATTCAAATTTATATGCTGCCCTTCCTCTAAGGCTCAGGGCAGGTAATGTAATAAAAACATAAGTTAAAAAGTACATTCAAATGTTAACACCTACAAACTCTGAACTCAATGCCTATCCCTGCCTTGCAAATGCTTGGCCCAAAAGAAAAGTCTTGCATTGCCTTTGGAAAATGTTCAGGCTTGGGCTTTGGCAAACCTCCATGGGACGTAAGTTCCAAGATCCCATTTAACAATGAAGTGACACCATTAAGGGTTATGATGCCTAGTTTGGGAACAACTGCCCTGGTGCTGTTACCGTTAAAAGGACAGCAATATATTAACGTGGATCTCAATAAGGACGGCAGGCAAATAGTTCCATTGGGATGTCTCCCAGAAAACCCATTTTAGATGTCGTCCCGTTCCCCCCCTCCCGCCCCGTACAGTGTGTTTGGGGGCAGCAGAATTCAACAGTGTCGTAAACATTTGCCTGGTCAGCTTGTAGCCTGCTACCTGAAAGGAAAATGCCACTCCTAGATTTTCTCTTGCAGACACACTGCACCAAGGGGGGAGGAAGAAAAGGCCCCCACTGTGGGCAAAATGCTTGCCTGTCCACAAGTGGGAGTTCCATTTAGGTGGAGAAGAATTGCAGAGCAAATACGCTTCATCCGGAGATATGGGGAACTTGGCTTTGAAGATGGGGGAAGGATTCTGTGGTACCAACAGCAGCTTGTAGAGGAAGCAAGAGGAAAATTCAGTTTCCCTCGATGCTTATGGTTCAAAGGCAGAAATATTCAATCTTCACCTCCCTGCTATGGGGGAGCCAGAAAACTGCTCTGGCTATGAATCCTTGGGACCTGATCTGTACCCGCTTCATAGCCAGTGCAAGTCCCACTGAAGTAACTGGGACTGACACAACCACAAAGAGGGCGAGCTGGTACCGTGGGGTTTAGGGCCCATGCTATTAGCCTAACGTATTACTTAATTTTACTATTCTACATTCCATCAGAAAGGTACAAAAGCTGGCATACACTTATTGGCAGAAGTTACATCATCTTTTGTTTGTCTCTTATGCCTGTCATTCCTAAGGCCAATATGGTAACCATGCTTTAAGCCAGGGGTGGGGAACCAGTCTTGCAGATCACAAGCTGGTTGTCTCCAGTAGATCGCAGCGGGGAGGGAGACCAGCCCCTCAAAGATCACCTCGAGAGGAGAGCAGGACTAGCACCTCAGAGAGTGGTGTCAGTGAAGAGATGGGCTAGGTAAGCTCCTCCAGTGCAGCAGGGAAGGCTCTCTCCAACGTGAAGTATTCTTCACTCCTCAAACCAGTTGCTGGGTGTTTTTAAACGAGTGCCATGGGAGGGGGTGGGATCTGTGGCTGCTGAGTGGCATGGTTTCAGGGTGGGAGCGTTTCAAATGAGTGGCTGCCAGCATGGCTGCCCCGTCCACAGAGGTGGCCCCCCTGGCACACACACGGCACTCCAGATTTTCCAGGAGTGCTCCATGCGTGGCGGCTGAGTGGCTCACGGGAGCATGCCTCTCCATGCACCCCCATCACACGAGCAGGTGGACAGTGGGGGACTATGCATGGACACATCTTGTTTTAAAACACCTGCTGTGGTGCCCTAGAGATGGGAGCCAGCAGGAAGGGTCCTGGTAGAACACCAGTGCCATGGAAACCTCTCCTAACCTTGAGGGCATGTCCTCATCCTAACTCCCTTCCCCACTCAAGTTTTTCAGTGCTTGAGGGTACTGGATCCATGGGTCAAATCTAGGAATTGGAGAGGGGTCTGATTTGCTGGCTTCCTAGGATGAAGCCTGCAAAACCGAAACCTCCACTGGGTAACTTGGATACGCAGGATTGGTGGGAAACGCAGGTTTAAAGTCTGAGCCCCAAAGCTATGTACAGGTGCAAGCCCCATTCAGTTTAATTGCCATCACAGCATTCTGAGGAACAAGCTGTTAACCTCAAAAGAATCCCATGTATTTTGCAAATACAACCTGTTCATCTCCCTGCTAATCCAACATATGTGCAATGAAATCAATGCCGATTTTGCCATTTTCAGCCGAGAGAAAGATGGTAAGACATTTGTTCGTTTTTGCCATGAGGGTAAAAATTGCAGGAAGGTAGGTTTAGGAAAAATGCCCTGCTAGAGCAGTTCTACAGTGGAACAAGCTGCCATGGGAGGTTGTAGAATTGCCTTCCCTGGAGGCTTTCTAGAAAAGACTGGACAGGCATCTGTCTGGGGTGCTTTAGGTACCAAGTATCCTGCATCAGGGCAGGGGGGTTGGACTAACCATGAGGTATACCAGATTCACTTCAACAGACGTTGCCGCCAGTGGGGAAAACCGTGAACGTGGGGCCCTGTGCGTAGTATAATTTTCAAACATTTAACAGCATAACTGCCTTCCCTCCTGAATGTCCCCAGTGTGCTTTACAAATTGTCAAGCCATGGACTTGAATGGAGTTATTAATTTTTAATTTACACTCTTAATTACTCTTAATTTACACCTGTGTAAGCGGAAGGAGACTTATCTTAGGTACATAACAAGACCCATCCAGCCATCTCTAAAGTGGAACATTACACAAGAGTTTAGGATACAATCTCCCCACTGAAACTACAAGGATGGAATGTCAAGAAGGTGGATTATAGGCAGGAACCCAAAGCAAAGATGTCCTTGCTCTGATGGAAAAGACCACTATCTTCTACTCTGGTTGATATTGTTGTTGACATTTTGTTTTCTGGGGGCAACTATTAAACTGCCTACAGACAATAAACACATGAAATTACTGGGTAGGATATTTCCGAAAGGAAGAGTTTCAAGTTTTATTATTAATGGCGTGTGCAAAGGACTTAGCCTCAAATCCTACAATACACAAGAATGTTTCCTAAATATACAAAAACTAAAACGGTTAAACTTAAAAAACTAGCTACCAGATCCCTAATTAAAACATGTATCCCTATTAAGACCCAAGCCCAACAGATGTGTATTCATACAATAAATACGAAGTCCACAATACCAGATTACAAAGCCTTGAAATTTAGGAACTTATTTCTAATAATGGTTGAAAACAACAGAAACTTAGCCACAGCTTCGGTGACGTCCGAATGTTGGTCTGCCAAAAGAATTATAGTCAGTTCCTGAGAGGATCTTCCGGGAAATCTACCCAAAATTGGATCCAAAAATAATTGCCATACTTCCCGGGATAATAAACATTCCAGCAAAATGTGTCACCGTTTTGACCTGTTGTGAGTCAAAAGGACACAGCCGATCCCTAGATGGAATTCCAGCGTGACCATGACCCTCCAAAACCATGGAGAGAAAAACGTTCAACTGAGCCAGGAGGAATTTACCGTCCAATGCCAGGGAGAGCTTGTGTTGCCAGTAATAAGCCATCTGGCCAGCCTTTGGGATCAGGAAGGAGTATGTCTTCAGAAGAGGAGAGGCATTTATCGCCGCCACATCTTCCTGGCGAGTGATATCCATAACTCTGCTCTGAATTTCTAAGCGAGCAGCCCTAAAAAACCTGCTCTGAAGATAATTTACTGAAAACCCTAAACTATTCAAGACCTTAACCATGGTAATCATCCATTTAGATTTATAATCATCTTTGGCCAGAAAAGGGAACAAGCCTACAACTGGAAAAGCCACTACACCCAGCCAATAGACAAGGGCAAGTTTTAAAACCTTCCAGTTCCAGCTGATTTGCCCTGATTCCACCCTTACTGTGGCAGCTCTTATTCCCGGGGGGAGATGGAACAATTTCCTCAAAAAGGAGGTTTGGACCTTATCCAGCCTGAAAGGGCGTGAAATAGCCCAAACAGATGCCCCATAAAGTAATTGGGCCTCAACTTTTATAGCACGAATAGGAGGCATGCATTAAACACTTAGCCTTACTACACTCTACACTCTCTGTTTTGGGGGAAAGTGTTCCGGGGCAGACATAACCTCAGGTAAATTGTTGAGGAAAAGGTTAAAAAGACTAGGGGCTAATACGCAGCCTTGCCATACCCCTATTCGGGAGGGAATCGGATTCGACAATATACCCGGGGGACCAGACTTAAGCCTCATAAAGTTGTTAACGTGGAGGGAAATCATTCAATACAAAAGTCAGAGATCTACAGAAGATTTCCCTAGAAGTCCCCACAGGCTGGCTCTATCGACCGTGTCAAAGACTGCCCTAAGGTTGATAAAAGTGGCAAACAATCTCTTATTTTTAGACACATATTTTTCGGCCAGATGTTTCAAAGTTAACACATGATCAACCGTAGACCGGCCTTTCTGAAAGCCGGCCTGCTCCACATGGATGATGGATTCCTTCTGCATCCAACCATCCAAGATTTCTAGCAATAATTTGGCGTATATTTTCCCTATGATGCTGAGAAGGCTTATGGGTGTCAGGCTCTGGGGCCTGAGGAGATGGGGAGGGCAGCGACAGCGGGGCAGGCGGGGCGCCACCAGACCCCCGCAACTACCTATTTCCCCCGCAACCTAAGAGAGGCCGGGGGGGTCCGACCCAGCTGCCACGCACCCCCAGCGCATCACCTCCTGGATCGGATCCCCTACCGGTAGTATCCCCACGGCGCTCATCAGCAGAGACGCACCTCCGCCCCGGCCGAGCATGGCTGCCTCTCCACGTGGCTCCGCCCCTGGAAGCGCCACAACGAGGTACAGGAGAACCCGCAGGGCCAGCCACGCCCCCTTCCAACGTGCGCTCATCAGGCATGCCCCCCCAGCTGCCGCTGCGCCGCACGGCACGCCTGCAAGCTCAGACGCAGGCACGACCTTCATAAGGGAGGAACCCACCATCCTCCCTTGCTGGTGATCAGAGCTTTGCCCCTGTGAGACCGGCCCTTTGTTCTTTGCGATTGTCTTGTTCCCCCTGCCTGATTCTGAGAGGGACACTGAGTGCAAGAGTAAGAGAGAGTGCGACTGTGCGAGTGAGCGAGCCCCATGGATAATTGTAAGTGTCTGCACCTGTTCCCCCTTGTCTCCACGTGGTATCCTAGGAGCCTTCGTGTGCAAGTCGCTCCCTCCTCATTGTTTCCCCCCTCCTGGGGCGCCCAGCACGGGTGAACCCCCCCACCCTCCAGCCACTTCCTGGGGGACCCCGGGTGCCGTGTGTGTGACGTCTGCCAGAGAGGGGCATTCCCCGGTTGGGAATTGGCTTGGCCTGCATCCCTGTGATGAGCTTGGCGGGGAGCAACTAGTTCCTCCATACCGCCGCATAAGACCCTGAGGGATCCTTTTTCAGGCAACGCCGCTTCCCTTCAGGGCAGGCCTCGGGCGGGGGTCGAGTGAGTCTCCCTCTCCTGACCCATCCTTTACTTCCTTCCCGTGGGGTTCACAGCTCTACCCCCCTCGAACCCCACAGTATCACCAGCACCTACTTATTGTTATGGAGCAGGTCCTAGCAAAGGTGCAGGAACTGGCTCATGCAGTACAGTCCCTTGCCATGGAGGTTAAGGACCTCAAGGAGCAGCGAGGAGGCGAGGCTTCCCCGCTGGTAGACCCCACATCCCCGGCGGAGGCCGAGGGGGCGGCCTTGAGGCCCCGAGAACCAAAAGGGCCTTGTATTTCCAAATTTACGGGGGATAGGCGACAGTTTAGGGGGTTTCTTGCCTTGTGCGAGCTGACGTTTAAAACCCAACCCCGGACCTACAATACCGACGCACGAAAAGTAGCTTTTGTTACTGGACTTTTAGAGGGTCATGCCTTGGCCTGGGCTACGCCGCTCCTTACCAACAATAGCCCCTTGCTGGAGGATTATGACGATTTTGTTAAGGAATTTAAATTCCTATACGACTACCCCCACCGAATTCAGGAGGCGGAGACTGTTATCACCACCCTGAAACAAGGGAAGGGTCCCCTCTTGGAATATGTGACCAGATTCCAGCAAGTAGCCATAGACCTAGGCTGGCCGGACAATGTCCTACGGGTAATGTTTCGGCGGGGCTTGAATGACAAGATTAAGGACCAGCTGGTCTACGCCTCCGTGCCAAAGATGTGGGGGGAGCTGGTTACCCTATCTGTGCAAACTGAAGAAAGGTTGAACGAGCGTCGCCGCGAACAGCGAACCCAGACCTCCCAAGGACCCGCGCTGCGCCCTCGTCCGATGGGAGCCTTTCGCGGGGAGCCACCCCCTAAAGATGACACCGAACCCATGCAGGTTGGGGACTCGCGGGGGCCCCTCACGGCGGCAGAACAAGAATGGAGGCATACATCACGCTTATGTTTCCACCGCGGGGAATCCTCCCATTTCACCCGTAATTGCCCCGCACTTCCAAAAAGTCAAAGGGAGGCGGGAAATGCAACCGCTCAGAATGTATAGGGGGCATTCTGAGCCACAAGCTGGTACCCCGCCCCGCAGTAGGGCCCTCCCTGCACCCCCATCAGGGACGAGGCCCGAATTTACGGATTCCTGTCATGTTGAGGTTGAGCCCCATGCATACCCTAGTGGGTTGGGGCCTTATCGACTCCGGGGCTTCAGGGAATTTTGTGGACACGGGGTACCTCCGGCACTACCAGATTCCCCAGCAACCACGAGCATCCGCGGAGATGATACATTCTATTGACGGATCCACGCTGGTGTCAGGGCCCATCACCCTCCAGACACCCCCCTTACCACTGATGATCCACGGATGCACCCAACTCGTGCAGCTAGACGTTGTTTGCACCCCCATCTTTCCCATTGTGTTGGGACTCCCTTGGTTGGAGCAATGGAATCCTACCATCAATTGGCAGACCCAGAGAATGCAAATTGCAGGGCCAATGGGAGACCCCACCGATGACGCAGGACACCAGGCCCCACTATGTGCCACCATTCCCGACGCCTCAATGGGGGAGCTGCCCCGGTGTTACCAGGACTATGCAGACCTTTTTAACGAACAGGAGGCAGCCGTGCTGCCCCCGCATCGACCCTACAATTGCCCCATAGACCTCCTTCCCGGTACACAACCCCCCTATGGACGGATCTACGCCCTCTTGGGACCCGAACTTCGGACCTTAAAATCCTACATTGATGACAACCTGCAAAAGGGGTTCATTCGCCCCTCCACTTCCCCCGCGGGGGCCCCGCTCTTCTTTGTGCCCAAAAAGGATGGGGAACTGCAGCCCTGCATAGACTACCGGGAGTTGAATGCGATAACTGTCAAAAATCGTTATCCCCTCCCGCTGATCCCGGAACTATTGAATCACCTGCAGGGAGCATGGGTGTTCACCAAATTGGACCTCCAAGGGCCCTATAACTTAGTCTGTATACGTGCGGGGGATGAGTGGAAAACCGCATTTCGTACAAGATATGGCCACTTTGAGTACCTGGTGATGCTCTTCGGACTTGCAAATGCCCCCGCCACGTTTCAGCACCTTATCAATGACGTACTCCGAGAAGTCCTGGATGTATACGTAATCACCTATCTGGATGACATCCTGATTTATTCCCGGTCCAAAGCGAAGCACGTAACGCACATGCAGAACGTGCTAACAAAACTTTGGACGCACCGGTTATTCTGTAAAATGTTGAAATGCGCCTTCCACACCTCCACCATCGCCTTTCTAGGATTCGTGATCTCCCCGGATGGTCTAAAAATAGACGATTCCAAGGTGAAGGCCATTCTAACATGGATGCCTCCCTCTTCAGTAAAGGCCCTACAGCGCTTTCTAGGGACAACCAACTATTATCGGCAATACATCCCGCAGTACGCTGCGGTTACAGAACCATTGACAAGGCTTTTGCGTAAAGGGGTGCCATATGTATGTGTAGCGGGTCATCAACAAGCCTTTAAGACCTTGAAGACTGCCTTTACGCAGGCACCCTTATTACGTTTTCCTGACTTCGACAAGGCCTAGGCGCTGTCCTGCTACAAGAAGACCCCAAGGAATGAGTCCTGTTGCCATGTGCCAACTATTCTCGGCAACTCACTAGCGCCGAGACCAATTACACTATATTGGATTGAGAACTCCTGGCCATCAAAGCCGCCTCTGCCACCTGGCGCCACTATCTGGAAGGAGCTAAGCTACCAGTACTTGTCATTACTGACCATCGGAACCTCCTATACTTGCAGTCCGTAAAGATTGCCAATGCCCGCCATGGACGCTGGGCATTGTTTTTCTCGCGGTTCTCGTTCCACATTCAGTACCGCCCAGGGAAGCAAAATATCTTTGCAGATGCCCTCTCCAGATCTCTGGAGGAGAAAACCACTGTCTGCAACCAAGGAGAACCAATATTAAAACCCCATGCCGTGGCTGGCGCCAGTTTGTCCCTCACCCAATTGCAACAATTTTCACTATCGGAACAACCGCTACTCCACAACCCACAAGTGATTGCGCGGCAGGGACTCTATCTCCGCCACGGCAAAATCCTGGTCCCGCTGAAGGCACGCCAACAGGCTCTGTGGAGTCATCACGATGTCCCCCTCGCGGGACACCCCGGAGTTAAACGGACCTATGATTTGTTGCAAAGACATTTCTGGTGGCCAGCCATGCGGGCGGACGCGGAACGGTATGTACAAGCTTGCGATGTTTGTGCTGAAACAAAGGTTCCCCGAAGAAAGCCTACTGGGTTATTACACTTGGTCCCCATGCCGCAAGGTCCATGGTGCCGCATTGGCATGGATTTCATTGTTGACCTTCCACCATCACAAAATCAAACCACCATTTTTGTTGTCATCGACCACTTCACGAAACTCGCACATTTCGCAGCCTGTCCAGGGTTGCCCACAGCAAAACAGACCGCGACCTTGCTCTTACAGAACGTCATCCGACTGCACGGGATTCCTCTTGACATTGTTTCAGACCGAGGTACACAGTTTACCTCTCGATTATGAAAGAACCTGTTACAAGCTCTGAAGATCCGTCTAAACCTAACTACGGCCTATCATCCCCAAGCCAAAGGGCAAGTGGAACGCACAAACCAAACCCTTGAACAATATCTTCGCTGCTACGTGGATCATTTGCAGGACAACTGGTGTGAGTTGCTTCCGTTTGCTGAATTTGTTTATAACAATACATTAAGTGCATCTTTAGGAGCCTCTCCCTTTTACGTCACCTATGGGTTTCAGCCATGCATCTGCACCCCCGATGTAGCGCTGCCCCAGATCCCAGCCGTCGGTGCCCTGGTAACCCAAATTCGACTAGCTCATACCACGGCCCAAGCGTTCCTTCAAAAAGCCCGGCAGCGCTACAAAACCTATGCAGATAGTCATCGTCTCACGGTCCCCACCTTTGACATCGGAGACTTTGTCTGGATAGACCGGCGGCACTATCCCTTGAGTAGACCGTCCTCAAAGCTGGACTACCGTTTTATGGGACCTTTTCCCATTAGCAAGAAAATCAATGATGTGGCCTACACTGTAGCATTGCCCCCCCCCCCCCGGTATCGGATCCATCCCACCTTCCACGTCTCCCTGCTCAAACCCGCAGGAAACCGGCACCCTCCCTCCCTCCCCCCCCCCGAACCGGATCCTGTGCCGGTTCTCGGCGCCAAGGACCCCGAATACAAAGTGCAGGCAATCTGGGACGTGTACCGGTGGTGGGGCCGCTTGCAATATTTGGTCCAATGGAAAGGATACGACTCCTCCGAGAACTCCTGGGAACCCGCCGCCAACATCCACTCCCCAACCTTGCTTCGCCAATTCCATGCCCAACATCCCGCGGCACGGGCGCCCGCCCCGCGATGGCTGCCTGGATGGGGGGGTACTGTCAGGCCCTGGGGCCTGAGGAGATGGGGAGGGCAGCGACAGCAGGGCAGGCGGGGCGCCACCAGACCCCCGAGACAGTACCTATTTCCCCTGCAACTTAAGAGAGGCCGGGGGGGTCCGACCCGGCTGCCACGCACCCCCAGCGCATCACCTCCTGGATCGGATCCCCTACCGGTAGTATCCCCATGGCGCTCACCAGCAGAGGCGCACCTCCGCCCCGGCTCCGCCCCCGGAAGCGCCGCAATGAGGTACAGGGGAACCCACAGGGCCAGCCACGCCCCCTTCCGACGTGCACTCGTCAGGCACGCCCACCCCAGCTGCCGCTGCGCCGCTCGGCACGCCTGCAAGCTCAGACGCAGGCACGACCTTCATAAGGGAGGAACCCACCATCCTACCTTGCTGGTGATCAGAGCTTTGCCCCTGTGAGACCGGCCCTTTGTTCTTTATGATTGTCTTGTTCCCCCTGCCTGATTCTGAGAGCGACATTGAGTGTGAGAGTAAGAGAGTGCGACTGTGCGAGTGAGTGAGCCCCATGGATAATTGTAAGTGTTTGCACCTGTTCCCCCTTGTCTCCACGTGGTGTCCTAGGAGCCTTCGTGTGCAAGTCGCCCCCTCCTCGTTGTTTCCCCCCTCCTGGGGTGCCCAGCACGGGTGAACCCCCACACCCTCCAGCCACTTCCTGGGGGACCCTGGGTGCCGTGTGTGTGACGTCTGCCAGAGAGGGGCATTCCCCGGTTGGGAATTGGCTTGGCCTGCATTCCTGTGATGAGCTTGGCGGGGAGCGACTAGTTCCTCCATACCGCCGCATAAGACCCTGAAGGATCCTTTTTCAGGCAACGCCGCTTCCCTCCAGGGCAGGCCTCGGGCAGGAGTCGAGTGAGTCTCCCTCTCCTGACCCATCCTTTACTTCCTTCCCGTGGGGTTCGCAGCTCTACCCCCCTCGAACCCCACAGTGGGGCGGTAATTCAAGGGGTCCTGCCTGGAACCCTTCTTATAAATGGGAATGACTATCGCAACTAACCAGTCACGAGGCATTAGTCCATGATGATTTACCCACGTGGAGAGAGCAGTTAAAAAAGGGACCCACCAGTCCTTTTCAGCCTTCAGGAATTCAGCCGACACTAGGTCACACCCTGGGGCCTTCCGTGATTTTAAGTTGTCTATCAGCCTACTGACTGTTTGAAGATCAACTGGAGGCCACTGAGGAGTGTCGTGAATATCAAAAGGAATACTGTAATCAATGGTGGGAAAATATGGACACAAAAAATTGTTCCCATTTAACAAGAGACTTCGTCTCAAGTCTTCCCGCCAAATAATGATTTGGGAAACCATTTATCATTTTCCAAAATAAGCCAGAGTCTTTTAGCTGTGCTGCCTGCAGTAGTTTTCCCCACTGTTCAAAATCATATTTCCTCTTTTTAGATTTGACTAGACATTTATATGATGATTTGGCAATAATATACTTAGATCTGTTATCACCAGATCGATCCCTTTTATAGCACAAATAGGAGGCATGCATTAAACACTTAGCCTTACTACACTCTCTGTCAAACCACTGGGATACGGGCTTACTCCAAAAACTCGAATGTCTAGAGAGAAAACCCCTAAAAAAGCTAATTGCCAGGTCATAGTTCCAGAGAATATGATTATCAGCCATCAACAAAGCAACACTGCTCACCTGGTCAGAGCCCGCGAGTGATTGAAATGCATTATCTAACACCAGAGCTAATGCCTCGGACCAAGGAACTCCGCAGTGAAGGTCTCCCGAAGGAACATCTAAACCAAGATTTTGACTCAAGGCTTGCTCTGTCCCCTCCAAAAAAGGAAAACCAACTGTCAGCAGGAAATGGTCACTAGAATGACATTCTGCTCTCTGGAAAAATTCAGCCAAAAAGCACAAGTCCTGCAATACAAGAATATAATCAATCGTGCTAAGGCCTAAGTGGGATGCAAAAGTAAAATCGCCTGGATGGTCGCCAGGAGATGACCCATTTAAAGAGAATAAACCAAATTCTAATATCAGCTCTGCTAGGGAAATACCTGAACTGTTAATAACTAAGTCCCTAGATGATCTGTGTAATAAAGGAAAGGTGTTTGACCAAGCAGTATTAACCACCAGCTGGACAGCATATGCTAGTTATTGGGCTGGAGCTGTTGCCTGCCTGCTTGTAATGTACCAGGAACACCCTTTGACTCAGAATCCCCAACTACTGTTTGATTATATTCTTGTATTGCGGGATTTGTGCTTTTTGGCTGAATTTTTCCAGAGAGCAGAATGTCATTCTAGTGACCATTTCCTGCTGACAGTTGGTTTTCTGTTTTTGGAGGGGACAGAGCAAGCCTTGAGTCAAAATTTTGGTTTAGATGTTCCTTCGGGAGACCTTCACTGCGGAGTTCCTTGGTCCGAGTCATTAGCTCTGGTGTTAGATAATGCATTTCAATCACTCGCGGGCTCTGACCAGCTGAGCAGTGTTGCTTTGTTGATGGCTGATAATCATATTGATAATCAAGTGTTGGTGTGCTAAGTGCTACCACCGCCACTATCCCCTTAAAGGATCGTGCTGTACATTTTATACTCAGTCTCTTGGGCATTTTTAGTTTTATTTCTAAAAACTAAGGAAATTTGGTTTCTTAATTCTAAAGGCCCCTCAAACATGTAAAAAAGCAGGTTCAGTGCACACCATCTATTTCTGTGCCTCCCAAAAATCAAATGACTGTCCTCCCTTCCCTGCTGCCACCTTCCCCCATCACTACATGCCTACAAATTCCTCCTTGCCACCATGCTAATGCAGCTTGTGCAGGTGGGGCAGTTTGAGGACAAGGCTGCCTCTCCATACATTTATCTAAGAGGCTTATATGTTTATATATCCATACACCCAGGCCGTGCAGGGATATAAACTCAGTGGCTTGCACGTCTCCTGATCACACCAATGCCGTGTTCCACAAACCACACACTGCAGAATAGCTCCATTTGGAGACTTCACTATAACAAGTGACCCCAAACAACTCCAAAGACATACAAATATCATGGGGCTTGCAACCCCAGCCACAGATAATGTGATCTCCTTGTGGGGTACTGACTCACTCCTGTTTATTGAATAAAAGGCTTGAGCAGAAGAGTAATAGCAGAGTAAGAATTAGGGGCGTAGCTAGTGCTACCATATAGAGTGAGGGAGCTCAGTTGAGCCCAAGTTTAGGAGTGAGAGGGGCAGACTTTGTAAGTGGCCTAAGCTCCGCTAAGAAATTTTCAGTGGGTAGGAGAGGGAGTGGAGCCAGCACTCTGTTCCCACCCACTCTGAAAATCTCCTAGTGGTGCTCAGGATCCTTGCAAAGGCCCTACCAAGAAGAAGGTTTTCAGCATGGGTGCATGCTGACCTCATGCACTCTTAAAACTTCCTTCCTAGTAGTGTTGTTGCCACATCAGACAATCCCACTGGGAGTTGGGGTCAGGACCCCACCCCAACCAGGGCCAGCGTATCCCGAACAAGGCTGCACAAGGATTTTTGCTGCCCTCCCTGACCAGATGCTGTGCGACCTGCTGCATGTGAGTTTAGGATCAGGCCTACAGCCTGCTTGCCAGCTGGGACCGAGGGGCTGATGACCCCAGTCCCGCCCTGCCTCCCAGCCCCCAATCCAGCTAGGGATGGGGGAGTTTACTGCCCCCTTCAACTTGCTGCCCTAGGCAGCCACCTGTGCTGCCTGTAGGGTTACGCTGGCTCCTGCTGGGGGTGGCACTGCCTTCACAGGGGCAAGGCTGGCTGGGAGCCTTCTGCTCAGGAAGTTAGGTGGCAGTGGTGGTTTTCAGCAAGGCACCTGGCCAACTCACCCCCCCCCCAGTGGTGACCTACAGCAGTACTTTGCTGGTTTCCCAGCCGATGGTAGCAGTTCCTAGCAGGCCCCCTGAGGCAGCAGCATGGCTCCTAGTGGGGTCCTGGCCATTGCCATCCCCCATGCAGTGGCTTGCAGTAGGGCCTGCCTGAAATTGGGGCTCTCACCCCACCAAGGTAAGCCCTACTCCCAACCCTGGAGACCACAACTTCTTAAGGGGGCCCATAATTGGGCTGAGCCCCACCACAGCCTTGCTATGCCCCTGGTGAGAACGCAAAGGGATGCTTGTGAGACTTGGATTCTGCCACTACAGCAGGCATCTGTCCTGCACAATCCTCTAAACCAAGAATAGGGAACCCAAAGCAGAAAGTGTTTATGCTTCAGCCGCTCCTCTCTGATCAAGAGGGTGCTTTCTGTGTTCAGGGTCTAACAGTTCACCATCTCTGGAGTTGGAAAGAAACTGTCCCCCAGGTCAGATTGGCAGTTGGCTTGGAGGGATGCTTTGCCATCCCCTGCTGTTTAGGGGGCTGAAGTTAGATGTGGCCCCACTTAAGATGACTGGATTTTTAAAAATAAGATTGGTCCTTGTTATTTCAGGCATTGGTGTGTGCTGGTCACTCCCAATCTGTTTGTAGCAAATTTTTATTATAGGCTGGCTGGCTTATGGGCTGGCCTTTTATTGGAGGTTGAATTAAAGGCTTGGTAGATTTTTCTGTGCAGGCAATTTGGGTCTGGTGAATCTTGTGTTGGTGCAGGGGGCTGGATGAGAAGTCTTTTGAGGTCTCTTACAGTTTTGTGACTCTACATTGGGAAGAATAATAATATTAATAATAGTGCTATATAAAAATAAAGAGTATTGTTATTATATAGCCCATCCCCCCCACTCAGAGTGTTTAACATGTAACATACAACTTTTAATCTTCACAACAACCCTGTGAGATAGGTTAGGCTGAGATAATATTGTGACTGGCCTAAGGTCAACTGGATCACTAATAATGCCACTACCCTGGTTGGCAATGGGCCATTTGGCGGGGGGTGGGGCATTTAAAAAACCTTTGTGGATCCACTGGGCTGGCGATGCGGATGTTGGTGTCGAGTGCCCTGTTACGCCTTGATTATAGCTCTCTACTGCCCCAACCTGGGTACAGGCGGCAACTACCGTCTGCAGAATTCATCGCAACCACGTGACCTCGCTCCCTCCCCGCAAAGCTGTTGTTTGAGCCCATTCAGCCGCCGTAGCCATACGCTTGTCCCTTGTGTCATAGAGATGCAGAGTGCCGGGCTGTCTATAAGCTAGAGTCTACCTCTATGGTCGGCAGAGCAGGAATGCGGTCTGTCAGCTACGTGCAGCGCGTGGCACTCGAGTTCAACGGGAGCCTCTTCCCGCACGCTATATGCTTGGGGGACGCTGATAACGACACGGTACTTGAAACGACAACACGATAGGAAACCTCTGAGGCGTAGGAAAGCTGGGCGCATGCGCAAATGGGATAAGGGAACGAGGCTGTGTAAGCAATAAGCATGCGCAGTGAGGCTCTAGGTGGGCATGCTCATGGAGACTCTAGGGGCGCGTGCGCAGAGAGAACAGGCAAGAATTTGGAGCATGCGCAGGAGAGAGAGCAATTAGCGCGCTCGTAAGAGCAGGCGGGGAGTTTGGAGCATGCGCTATGCAGACCCGTGCTCTGGAGGAAAGAATCTGGTGCATGCGTGATACAGAGAGCGACAAAGAGCACGAGCGCCGGGTGTTGTAGGAGTGGCTCAGCATTTGCTGTTTGGTTGTTCTATGGCGCCTCAAACTAGACCGGTCCTAGCCCTGGCCCTATGGAAGGAAGTTCCCTTTGGGGGCCTGAGGGTAGCTAGGTTGAATGGCCCTTCTGCACCTCTCCTAGCAGCAGGAAGGGTTAGCTATGCCCTTGGTGAGGGCATTTGAAGGCTCCACAGCAACTCTGCTTTCACTCTGGAAAAGGCCCACGTGAACATGCTCCTCTGGGACGATTTGTACATGTGAACAAGTTTGGTGCAAAGCATCTACAGGCTCACTGGGGTGGTTCTTCAGCAAATGTTTAAGGGAGTATACTGCACTTCCTATCAGTATCACCCTTGCTAATATCATTTTTAACTACAACATATATTTGAAATTTGAACCAATCACCACAGTTATTTTTGTTATATGTTAGTGGAGGTAAAACTTGATCCCAAAGGGTTGTGGGTTGTTTTTTGTGGGGGTTTTTGCTGTGTGGTCTGCTAATATGAAATTCAGAATCCGGTAATGCTACCTCATGGGGACACAGACAAGGTAATTCAGGTAATAGCTTTTTCTGGACCCACTGTAGTTAGTGAGATATACAAGCTAATCTCGTTAACTACTGTTGGTCCAAAAAAAGCTATCGCCTGAATTACTTTGTTTCCATCTCTTACATTTGGGACCAACACAGCAAACACCCTCTCATAGGGCCACAGCATTTTCCCTGATGGAGGACTGAATTTAAAGGGGCACTTCTTTCTTTTCCCCCAGAAACATTAAAGACCGATTTCAAGAGATGAACAAATACTTGATTCGTTTATCTGCTGTTTAATCTTGACTGAGATAAAGAAATTGATTATAAAGGTCAATTTACTCCCTTGTTAATCCTGCCAACACTAAGGGACAATTTACTCCTTTAGCACGTCTTCCCCATTTGTGGCTTCAGGCTTTGCAGCTCCAGCAACATACCTGCACGCATGAATTCTGATTTATTCTCTGTCCTGTGAATGGTGCATGAAATCTTCCCTTGCTCACATTCTTCTCTTTTCCAGCTGAACGAGCTGGTGGTGGGGGACACCAATGGGAAACTCTGTGTGTACAAGAATGACGACAGCAAGCCCTGGACCGTGCGTTCTTGCCAAGGAATGGTCAGTGAGAGATGGGTTTCACAGTGGAGACAAAACTGAGATGTTATCTTTCATTGGACCAACTATTGTTGGTGATAGGATGCAGGTTTTCTGGCCACACTGGGCCCTTCCTCTGGCATGTACAAAGTCACAACTGCAGACTGAGCAAATGCAGGACAGATTTTTGTATGTGTGTGCATATCTATTTATATAAAATTATATATTAAAAATATAGAATTTTATAGATATATATGTATGTAACAAGAGTGAGCTGTTAGGGGAAAAACATAAGTATTTCCATTTAAATACAATGAGGTTAAAAACCAGTGATGGCAGTGTTAAAAATGATAACATTAACTGCAGATTAAGAATGATGCAAAGGCAAATACTTAGGGAGGAAGTGGTGGGAAACAACTTTGCAGGGGGAGGAAACCTGCATATTAAACGATCCAAATACAATGTAGGAATCACAGCAGGCTTCATGGTGGCTGTAGTGCAGCTCGTTGCCTGGGCTGCCTTATGAGAGAATATAGAAACAAGTGGACCTGTTCTGGCACCCTGCACAAATGCATGGGAGACCTTTGCTGTGTTCTACCCTGGTCTCACTCTAAAAGTTCAGATACCTTCTCAAAGCCCTAAATAGTCATGGAGAAAGAGACTCTTCATTACCAGCTGAGCAGCATTTAAAGTTCTTGACCAAGGGGATATTTATTATTTATTTATATTTATATTCCATTCATTCTCTTGGGTGGGTTGGCTGATGAGAGGTGTCCTTGGGGTGCTGCTATCCTGATTATAGATATGGAGCATTAGTGTAAATGTTCTTCACTCCCTTTTGGTTTCTAAAGCTCTGCTCTCTTACAGCTCACTTGTGTTGGTGTTGGTGATGTATGCAATAAAGGAAAGGTAAGTGCATTCATCCCCTTCCCAGCTACATTGACTCAAGTGAGATTTACATTTGCATGTCCAGCAGTTTGGGCTTAGGTTAGGTTAGCTGCAAGACGGAGATGCTGCCATCTGCAGTGGGGTTTGGACTGCTCTGTAAGTGTTGCATGGGGCGCCTGTAGAGTGAAGGGGATTGAACTCTAGATGCTAAGTATGTTCCTCTGTTGCCTGTGCTACAAACCCAGACTCCTTCATGCCTGTACAGCCTGATTAATGTGGGGGAAGAGAAAGAGACACTGCTATAAACACGGGTGAATGACCGTGCCTCAATGCCTCAAATAGGAGGCATTTGAGACAGCTAAGTAGCTTGGCAAAGCTGGGCACTACTAGTTCTCTACCCTATATCTACTGTAAGCAAAGTCAGAATCTCTTGCAGTACACTATATACTCCAGAAACCCCATAGCTTTCTCTTCTGTGCAACATGCATTGGGCAGAAGCCCAGCTGCTGACTCCACCAAGCTCATCGCTGTAGCTTTCCCAGTGTAGTGACCGTTCATCTCAATGATACTATCCTCCTACCATAACTGGAGAGATATAGGCCTCTTTCCTGCCTCTTGATTCAGATTCTCCATTTTCTTCTCAGAATCTGGTTGTGGCGGTGAGTGCCGAAGGCTGGTTTCATCTTTTTGACCTCACTCCTCCACCCTCAAAGCATCCGGATGCCTCTGGCCACCATGAGCTCCCTACAACAGATGAGCAGAAACTGGTGTTCAAACAGCACATTCCTGCCAACACTAAAGTCATGCTGATCAATGACATTGGTGAGGAGGGCATTAGAACCCCAGAACAATGGGAGTGGAAGGAGCAGAGCAGGCAAAGGGGACAAGCATTTGGGCTGCCACACAGTAGCCAAAATATGAGGGAAAATAATCCTCTTTTTAGGTGGAGTAGGTATCTGTCAAGCCCGGCTGAGCCCTAGAGCAGGTGAGAAAACATCATGGAGCTTTGATGTTTCTGAGGGGTCCACCATTGTGGCATCTGGGTGCCAGGGATGGTATAGCTTGTACTGAGCACTAGAGATGCTGGGGGCTGCTCTGGTGCAGCTCGTGCTTTCATCGTTCCATGCTAATGTTTCCAGTAAACCAGGGGGCGAGGAACCTCAGGCTTGCAGACCAAATGCGGTCTGTGCCTGAATTTTTATGTGGCTCCTTCCCAATTCCTGGATCTGGCCCCTGGATTCCATTTCCTACCCCAAACACTGAAAAACTGAGCGCTCGGGGGAGGGGAGCAGAGATGAAGGCATACACTCAAGGATAGGGGACAAATCCCCATGGTATAGATCCTCCTTTTCCTGAGTGCACTGCTAACTTCTGTGTGGCCCTCGGAGCTTGTTCAAAGTGGCCCCTTTGAGGGCAAAGGTTCCCCACTCCCGCTGCAGGCAGTGGCACTGCACTGCCACAGCATCATCTCAAGGCTGTCTCCTTGTGGCCTCTGCAGATGGGGATGGAAAGTGCGAGCTGGTGGTGGGCTACACAGACCGGGTGGTACGAGCCTTTCGCTGGGAGGACTCCTCTGAGAGCTCGGATCATGTCTCTGGACAGCTGGCGCTGCTGAAGAAATGGCTGCTAGAAGGTCAGGTAAGGAAGTGGAATGGCCCAGAGAGGGAGCCTTGAGTGGAGGGACTTGAGAAGCAAGGGCTTCCAATGGGATGGGGTGGGATCAGATTCCAAAGAAGGGGGAAGCAGAGCCTCACTCCTAGCAATGAAATGAGCTCCGCATTAGAGATGGAGATGCTTCAGGAGTGGTTGTGGAGTCCTATATGTGCATGCTCCTCTGTTGCATGCAAATGGTGCCTATGACAGGTATACGGTTCCTGCGCTGACAGCCTTCCTTCCTGTTCCTGGACTATTGCAGGTAGATAGCCTGTCTGTGAATCCAGGCCCTGATGGTGCTCCTGAGTTGATGGTGTCCCAGCCAGGCTGTGGCTACGCTATTCTGCTCTGTACCTGGAAAGCAGAGCAGCAGCCCCCAACAGAGGGAGGAGACACCTCTGCAAGCAGCAGGTTGGAGAGAGTGAAATACTGTTTTACATTCTTGCCACAAGGTGGCATAACTACCCCGCATACCCACCAGCTGGCTCTACGGGCCATTCTGTATTCTCTTTAAATTCCATTCCATCATCCCGCTGCACAGATACCTATATTCTGAAAGCATGTATCGTCCCTAAGGCATTTCCCCCGCCCCCGGTGCCTAGAAGCTTCCTTCTGTGCTCTGCCAGGAACTATGTACTTTGGCTAAAGGATTTTATCTCAACAGCTTCCAGTGTACCCTGCTCTGAAAATTAGGATGTAATTTGGATCTCTGGTCAATGACTAGAGGAAAGCAAGTAGAGGGCTTGATTGACAAGAGAGGAGTCCACGTGGGGGGATAGGGGCGTTGAGACGTTAGTAAGAATCAACCTCCCAGGGAGCGCTCTCTCTGTTGTATGGCTTTTGTTGCTTTATACCTGTCCCCAGAAATAGTGTTGTCGCCAATGTTGGTCCCAAACGTTAGAGAGATAAAGTGTTTGGAATGATATCTCTTGTTGGAACAACTGTTGTTGTTGGAAATAAGCAAGCTTTTGGGCCACACAGGACCCTTCCTCAGGCATGTAGCATAGCCAGTAGAAATATATAAACCGAGCAAATGTAGAGCAGGTCTATATAAGGGGGCATGGAATGGATGGGCATGGATAGAATGAGGTGGGAGGGGGATAGAGAGAGAGAGTGCCAGACACTTCAAAACAGCTGTAAGATTATATATCGTTGTAGGAGACACACTAAGAAACAATTGGTAGTGTTAAACACACAGAGGGCAAACGTATTGGGGATACAGTGGGAATATATGCTCAGAAGACAGGCCTGGGAACTAAAATTCATAACTTTGACACTAAAAACAGTGGACTTAGCAAAGACCTAAATTTCTCCAGCTACTACAGAAATCTGTAAACTTTGACACCAAAATAATGGACTTAACAAGGACCTATATTTATCCAGCAACTACAAATATCTGTTAGTCTACTACACTTGTAATTTGTTATCCTCTGTACCTAGTTCCTAGAGATCATTTTAACCACTTTGTGTCCCTGTCTGTAACTGACCTTGTCAGAATTCTTAATTTTTGTTACTGTGAACCCAGTTCCTTTGATGTGTGTACTCTCTTCTCCTGATAAGCTGTTTTTCGCTATATCCCCAACACGTTTGCCCCCTCTGTGTGTTTAACACTACCAACTGTTTCTTAGTGTGTCTCTTACACCGCTGTATAATCCTACAGCTGTTTTTAAATGTCTAGCACATCTCTCTCTATCCCCCTACCACCTTGTTCTATCCATTCCCACGTATTTAATGCTCCCTCATATATACCTGCTGTACACTTGCTCATTCTATCCCAGATCCAAGTCAGTTCTCACTTTGGGGTCGTTCCCCTATTTCACCAGCAGGAGGCAGAAACTTCTTTTTTTTCTGCACATGTGCAGGGGAATGATACTCTCACTCCAGTTTCGTTTCTGCCTCCGGAGCCAGCAGGAGCAGATCTTGGACGCTCCTCATAGAGGAGCCTTTAAAACCAAAAACAGCCCCCAGGACACAGGGGATACAGTGGCCAGTGCAGCCCGATAATAGGGTAGGTCACCTCCGAGAGTGGGTTTAAGCCTGCGGAACAGCTCACCACCTGCAGAGCAGGGAGCACACATGTAGCACCGGCAGCCTCATCTCCGGCCTGCTCCCCGAGCCCTCCTTCCCACCAGTTGAGCTTGGAGCTGCACTGCATCCCCGGTCCCACAGCTCCTCCATCAGGCCGGCCTACCTCACCCCGTGCAGCGGTCCAGGTCCCGAGGAACCAGGATGGCACCGGGTAAGCCCCAATCTGCCCCCAATCAGGCCAGGGAACCGCCCAGGAAGAAAACCCAGCCCCAAGAACAGTGGGCGGAAGGTGCTGGGAAGAATCATGTCCTCCCTTGACTGGCTCTGCAATGAAGGCAGGGGGCACCCAAGAACAAAGAGCAGAGGTTCTCCCTCTGCTGCTTCAGACTCAGGCAAAAAAGCAGCAAGAAAAAAAAGGGGTGGGGGGGGAACCTGCTAAAGCCAGACTCACTCAACTACTTGACTCTCCAGAGGATCTCTCACACTCCAAGAAGGAACCCGCAGATAAATCAGGGAAAGAAGGGGCAAGGGGAGGGCGTGCTACCCCCAAAGCCCCCAGAGAGCCTTTGTGCAAAGCCAGAAAGTCACCCCTGATCCAGGAACACCTCAGAGAAGGAGGAAGAAGCACAGGACTCAGACGGAGACTCACAAAGGGAATCTGAATCAGCTCCCCCCCCCTCCCCCCCCCCCCCCGAATAACCATTCTCTACCTACTGATCAGGAGAGGGAATTCCCCATGCAGTATAGAAATGAGCCGATGAAGCAGGTGATAAAAACACTGCAGCTTAAAGAGAAGGTGCAAAAAGAGGACGACTCTGACTCAGAGGAGAAGCTCCCCAGGATGCACATTCCACAAGTCTGTGGGAAAGACAAAGGAATCCCCTTAGACAGGGTGTTTTGAAAAATTAATAATATCTGAGTGGAAACAACCTGGCAGATCCTATAGAATGACATAGACCCAGGAAGCGTTGTACTCATTCTCTAGGCGCAAGGAAGGGCTCTTCTGCACCCCCAAGGTAGATGCAGCGGCAGCTTTCCTGGCACGTCAAACAGTGTTTCCCACAGAGGGAGACTGTTAGCCTAAGGATGTCACGGACAAGGGCATTGAATCTGCCCTGAGAAGGGAATTTGAGGCATCAGTCAAGGTCCTCTGTATGGCCACGGTTACATCATACGTCACCCAAGCCCTAATTAGCTGGTTCCAAGACATCCAGGACCCCAATATCTGCGAAAGAAAATCAAAAGTCATGATGACATGTATACTCCTGACCATCGCCTTTATGGCGGACTTCTCCACAGATACGCTTTCTTGGATCTCAAGGGCAGTGGCTACCAGCGTTACAGCTAGGTGCCGCTTTTGGATGAGATCCTGGAATGGGGGACTCGGTAGCCAAAAATCTACTAATATCTGCCCCCTACCAGGGGGCCAAACTGTTCGGCACATGCCTTGACAAGGACTTGGCGGATGCCAACGACAAAGCCAAGAGACAAGCGCCGCAACAGTTTACTACAAAAAAAGAAGTCCTTTCATCCCCCAGCAGCATTTAGAAAGGGATACTCCGAGACTCTGTTTTCCTGGGACAAGTTCAAGCCCAAATGGCAGGGGAAAAAAGAAGTTCCCCAACCAGGGCCAGCCCAAACACTCCTCGGGCCCGGGCCAATCCAAACAGGACTGACTATTGGCCCGAGTTAGACATAGGGTGTAGGTTACAAAGCTTTTCTCTGGTGTGGGCAGATTCAACCTCAGACTCCTGGGTATTGGCGGTCATTAAACAGGGGTACCCAATAGAACTGCGAAACCAACCCCCAAACTTCTTTCTTACCTCGCCTGTCTCCTCCAAGCAGGCCAAACACCAGGCAATGCTGGCAGAAATCAAAAGGCTCCACTCCATTAGAATGATAGAGCCAGTTCCTCGTGAGCAGGAACAAGGCCCATACTCAATCCTGGTCCTGGTCCCAAAGAAGTCAGGCGAGTGGAGAACAGTGCTGGACCTGAAGCACCTGAACAAGAGAGTGAGGACGAGAAAGTTTTGCATGAAAACACTAAAAACCATCTGCCAAGCCATCTCCAAGAATGACTGGCTGACCTCCCTGGACCTAAAAGTAGCTTACCTGCGCGTCCCCATCAGACAGGCATACAGGAAATGGCTCAGGTTTGTCTATGACAAGCGGCATTGGCAATACCAAGTGCTCCTGTTTGGCCTCGCATCTTCCCCCAGCACCTTCACAAAGTCCTGATTTCTCCCCCCCCCCCCCCCCCAAGTAGCGAACCTCCGAATTGAGGGCATCCACGGCCACCCATATCTGGACGATCTGCTGATAGTCTCCCTACAGGGAAAAGGTAGAAAAAGTTTTGCTGAAAACAGTAAAGTAGCTGGGTTTGTGATAAACTGCAAGAAAGCCGGTGCAGAGGTTGAAACATTTTGGAGTCGTCATCGATACCCTCTCAGACACAGTCTTCATCCCGCCAAGCATACGGGACAAGATCCAAACCATGGTAAGAACCTTGCAAGTGTCTCCGGCTGAAATCCCTAACTAGCCTACTGGGTCTGCTTGTCTCCTGCACACAACACCTGCAATGGGCCTGCTTCCATTTGCGCCTGCTACAACAATTACTCTGACCGTTGCAGTTGGAAATGTCCAAGGGCCTGAACCCGTGGGTCGTAATCACCCAAGGGGTAAAGGAAGCCATGTCTTGGTGGTTGCAATGGCACAGGTTCATGCAGGGCGTCCCGCTCACTGATCTGAACAGAATATCCATCACCACGGATGCGAGTCTGACGGGCTGGGGGGCCCCACACGGGCACCTCCACGTCCCAGGGGCAATGAACTGCACAGGAAAGTAGGCAAAATATCAACTGGCTCGAACTCAAGACAATACGCCTGGCGTTGAAGCACTTTGTGAACCGCATCCGGGATCAGAACGTGCTAATATACACTGACAATACCACGGCAAAGACCTATGTTAACAACCAAAGAGGTTCCAAGTGTCAGCAACTGCACGCAGAAGCTGCAAGACACACGTACCATCCCTGAAAGCACTACACATAAAGGGTATGGACAACGTGACGGCAGACTGGCTGAGCAGACGCCGTGTGGACCCAGCGGGAATGGTTGCTCTGCCACGAAGCGGTCAGCATGATTGTGCACGAATTCGGCACACTGCAAATCGACCTGTTTGCGACACCCGAAAACACAAAGGCGTAGTTATTCATGTCATGATCCCTTCAATGGGAGGTGATGGTCACAGATGCATTCAACTAAGCATGACTGTCAGTTCTGCTCTCTTTCCTCCATTTCCTGTGATAGCACAGACTTTTGCAAAGGCCCACCGAGAATGAGCTCACATGATCCCAGTGACGCCCTATTAGCCAAGAAGGCCCTGGTTCTCGGACCTGATTGAACTCTGCTCCGCAGAACCCCTGAGGCGGCCACCTCTTCCAAATTTACTAAGTCAGGGCCCAATCATTTACAAGGATTTGACACTACTCAACCTGACTGCGTGGAAGTTGAACACAAAGCCCTGAAAGATCTGCGCTATTCCGATGCAGTCCTCCAAACCCTCTTCTCTAGGCGGCAGTCTGCCCACAGGATTTACCAGTTCACCTGGTGAACCTTTAGAGATTAACCCATAGATCCAGGGTCAGTGGGGATCCCTGAAATACTGGATTTTTTACAGGCAGGCTTGGACAAGGATGTAAAACCCAACACGCTGTCTAGACAAGTAGCTGCCCTAGACTGAGTTTTCCTCGCAGCCAAGGGGTTTAAGGTGGCAGGGCATTCCCATGTCAGGCACTTCCTAACAGTGGCCAAGATACTATCCCCTCCAGTAGTCCATAGATATCCCTCATGGAATTTGAACCTGGTATTGGGAGCCCTCTCTGATGCTCCCTATCGGAAAGATTTCCTCATAGTTTTTATCCCTCAAGGTGGCCTTTCTGGTGACAGTTACCTCTGCTCGACAGATGTCAGAGCTGGGGGCCCTCCCAGTCGAACCTAATTTTTGTTCCTTTTCAGAAAGAGGCTGTGGTCCTTCGCCTAGATCAGGCGTCTGTACCTAAGGTTAATACCTTTTTCCATAGATCACAGGAACTAGTGCTACCCTCATTCTGCCCAACACCCAGTCACCCTAAGGAGAAGTCCTGGCATTGTTTGGATGTTCGGAGAGCTCTAAAGGTATACCTGAAGAGGACATCCAACTTTTGTCAGTCCTTAGCTCTGTTCGTGAATATTACGACAGGTCAAAAGGGTCTGAAGGCGTCTAAAGCCGTGATCTCTAGGTGGGTCACTCAGTGCATCGTGGAAGTATACAAGGCCTAGGGTAGGATTCCCCCGGGAAACATTTGGGCACATTCTGAGAGGGGAGCAGTAACCTCTGCCGACTTCAAGTGCAGAGCCTCCTATGAGGAAGTATGCAGGGCGGTCACCTGGGCACCCCTTCATACTTTCATGAAACACTACAAAATTCACACCTATCAGTCTGCTGAGGCAGCATTTGGGAGAAGGGTGCTGCAGGCAGTTTTAGATTAACTCTGTTGTGCTCCCTCCCATTCTTGCTAGTTCTTCTACTGCTTTGGGACATCCCCAAAGTGAGAACTGGCCAGGGTCTGGAATAAAATAGAGAATTAGGGCTCTGACCTGGTGAATTCTCTTTCTATCCAAGACACTGGACAGTTCTCTGACCCACCCGCTGGGCAACAGAGCGAGACACAACCTCTTCAAGAGGGTCTTGGGGACTGTATCGGATAACAAAAAAAACAACAACAAAAAAAAGCCCTTTTATATTGGGTTTGTAGGTTTGAGGTATTTACCTCTACACTAGAAATCTCTTCCCTTTTTCAATATTGTGGGTTGGAGTTCTGACTAGTTTGAGTTTGTTTCCTGCAGACGGTCCTTCGGCTGTGGGACTTACTGGAGTGAGAGGGAGGATTATTCCCTTGCACGTGTGCAGAGAAAAGTTTCTGCCTCCTGCTAGTGAAATAGGGAATGACCCCAAAGTGAGAACTCGCCAGGGTCTGGGATAGAAAGAGAATTCTCCCGGGGGATCCTCCTGGCCGTCCAGTCTGGACTGTAGGGTAGATCCCGCCGGGAACCACTAGGAGGCAGACATCGACTTTCGAGGAGCCTGCTAGGAGGGATCTAGCCTCTGCTCCCCAGTTGTTTGTCTGCCTTGGGGCAGTTAGGACGCAGGCAAGTGGGTGGAAGAACCAGCCCTGAGCCTTTTCAGGTTTGGGGCACTCTTCCAGCAAAGGAATCGGCCCGGTGCCAGGGGGAGAGAAATTCTCCATCCTGTTCACCTACCCGGCTCGCCTGGGTACAGGGCCTTGATCGGGGGTTCCCCTTCCTCCCCTCCGGAGCGGGGTTTTTCCCTTCACCGAGGGCGCAGCAGTTTCCCCCTTCGGGACCTTCTGCAGCCCCTATACTCTCCACCTCCGCCTCCACCCTTCCTCCCTGGCAGGGGTTCGGGGGAGGTTTGGACTTACAGCGGGGGGGTAGTGCGGCGGCTTCTCCCATCGGGACCGTCCCCCCCCCCCCCCGGCTCTTCTAGAAGGCCGAAGGCAAGGCCGCAGAGCGCTTCGTGTCGGCCCCCCCCCCCCCCCTCCGTTGGGGGGGAGGAGCTTGTTTTCGCGGGCGTTTTCCTGGGATCCAATCAGGAACGCTCCTCCTAGTCAGAGCCTGCCGCGCTTTTTGCAAGGCAGCTCTCCAGGGGCCAGCGCTGAGCGCGCTTTTTGCAGAGCAGCTCCCCGGGGATCAGAGCTGGGCGCGTTTTGTCGGAGCCCAGGGATCGTTGTTTCCCGGAGCCTGCTCGAGGGCAAAGAGTTGCTGGTCTCATCAGAGGCTGTGCTGGGCCTTCTCTGCCTTCGAGGCTACTGTCACAGGTGCTTAAGATGCCAGCGACAAGGAGATCCACGGAGTCAGGGGCTTCCACGGAACAGCCCCTCGCAGTGAGTGCCCCCCAGCCCGCCCCAACAGGGCCTCTAGCGGGGGTTTCAGCTCAGTCCCCTCCAGCAGGGCAGGATCTCCACACAGAGCTGTTAAGGGAGATCCTAACAGAGCTCAAGAGAAAGAGGTCCCCTCCCAGATCTAGGCCCGTTAGACCCTACAAGGGCAACTCCAAGGGGGCTGGTAAGGGCAAGCAGCCCCTTTCTAAGAAGCCCTGCAGGGCCTCTGATCTAATTACCTCTCCGGCTTCATCTGAGGAGGAGCAGGAGGATTTCATGGACAGCCATGAATCAGAGGAGGAGGACACCTCGTGTCAGGGCAGTAAAGTCAGACAGAGAAGGGCCTCTTCCCCGGCAGAGTCTATGGAGGAAGAGGAGGAGGGGATTTCAGAGGGGGAAATCGTCAGTGAAGGGGAGCCGGCTGACAAGGAATGCTCAGGGGAGACAACCCTGGAGCCCTCTCTGGACCCTGACAGGCAGTTCCCCTGCAAGTATCGCGACCTGATTTTTGACCAGCTCGCCAAAAACCTGCATTTCAAGCAGAAAAAAGAGAAGGATGCTTCTTCCTCGTCAGAAGAGGAGGAGGAGGAGGAAGCTCGGGGTTACCTTCCCAGAGCGAGAGGCCGTGACAAGGGGCTTCTGCTGGACAAGGCCTATGAAAAAATTATATCCAGGGAATGGCAAAATCCTAATAGGCCTTCCAAGTTGACAAGGTCTCAGTTGTCCCTATATTCTTTTAACAGAAAAAAGAATGCCTTCTTGTCTACCCCTAAGGTCGACGCCGCTGCAGCATCTCTAGCAAGGAGTTCTGTGTTCCCGACAGAGGGAGACTGCTTCCCCAGGGATCCAACGGACAAGGCAATAGATTGCAACTTGCGGAGAAACTTCGATGAGATATCTGCAGTAATGAAGATGGCCACGGTCTCGTCATATTTCTCCAGGGCTTTGATGATCTGGGTCAAGAGAGTCTCTGAGCCGGGCATCTCAGACAAAATGATCAGGGTTTTGTCCACGCGTATTCAACTGGCATACGCCTTCATGGCAGACGCTTCGACCGACATGCTACGCTGGTCTGCGAAAGCGGCGGCTTCCAATGTAGCGGCTAGACGTCGCCTGTGGTTGAGATCTTGGAGAGGGGATAACACCGCAAAGAACGCGCTGGTGAGCGCCCCTTTTCAGGGTAGGAAGTTGTTCGGCGTCTGCCTGGATAAGGTGCTGAGTGATGCGGCGGACAAATCAAAGAAACAGACCTTACAAAGTGTGGGAATTCCCAAGCGGAATTTTCGTCCCTACAACACACCCTACACCCAGTCAGGGAGCTCCAGACGGCCCTTTTTTCCCCATAGAGGGAATCAACAGCGCTACAAGCCAAGATGGCAGAAACCGCGGGGCAACGATAACAGGAGCAAGCAGCGTCAGGGAGCAGGAAGACCCAAGCAGGACGCCTGACTACTCACAGCCCTGCCCTCTAGATCAGCTCAGCCTAGGGGGCAGACTTCAGCTGTTTGCAGCAAAATGGGCTTCCAGCACAACGGATGTTTGGGTTCTCCAGACGATCCAAAGGGGCTACGTTATAGAGTTAACGCACTCCCCCCCGCGATACTTCTGCTCATCAGCCGTGCCCAGGGATCTGGTCAAGCAACAGGCAATGCGGGCAGAAATCTTCAGGCTCCAGACCATCGGAGCGATAGAGGAGGTCCCTCTTCTCGAACGCGGGCAAGGTCTCTACTCCACCATTTTTCTAGTTCCAAAAAAGCTAGACGAATGGAGGGCCATCTTGGACCTAAAGAGATTGAATCGAGTCCTCAAAATCCAGAAGTTCCGGATGGAAACTCTACAATCTATCAGGACAGCGATCGTTCAGGACGAGTGGCTGACAGCGCTCGACCTGAAGGAGGCCTACCTTCATGTGCCGATCTACCACAATCACCGCCAGTGGCTTCGCTTCTGTTATGCAGGACAGCACTGGCAGTACAGAGCCCTTCCCTTCGGCTTGGCAACCTCCCCGAGGACCTTCACGAAGGTGCTGGTAGCTCTCGTAGCGATTCTGAGGACGGAGGGGATAAAGATCCATCCCTACTTAGACGACATCCTGGTCAGGTCTCCATCCTGCGGTCAGGCACACAAAGACATTCAACACGTCATACAGTGTCTGCAGGACCACGGATTTGTCATCAATCGCAAGAAGAGTCATCTCACTCCAACTCAGACTCTGGAACACCTGGGGGTCATACTGGACACCAGACAGAGCAAGCTGTTCCTATCCGAACAGCGTCGCCTAAAGCTGTTGACCCTCATCCAACAAATCGTGGAGAAGCCCAAATCCAGGCTAAAATCGCTAGCAAGCCTTCTAGGAGCCATGACCTCCTGCCTGGGCATAGTTCAATGGGCGAGACTACATTCCAGACCCCTTCAGCGGTTCCTTCGTCCGTGGCAGGACGAGCTGACTCAAGGCCAGAACCCATCAATCCAGGTGACACCTCTTCTCAAGAGGTCGCTAGCGTGGTGGACTCATCAGGACAGATTCTTACCAGGAATGCCTCTCTCACTTCCGGAAAGCACGATCCTGACTACAGACGCAAGTCTAAGGGGCTGGGGCGCTCACACACAAGGACACTCAGCTCAGGGCAAGTGGCTACAATGGGAGAGGGGCCATCATATCAATTGGCTGGAGTTGAGGGCGATTTATCTGGCCTTGAAGGATCTGTCACCGTTCCTGAGGGGGAAGGACGTATTGATCTACACCGACAACACGGTCGCAAAAGCCTATATAAATCACCAGGGCGGATCGAGGTCCGAGACGCTCCACCAACTAGCCACCAGTATCATGCGGTGGGCGGAGAGCAACCTGAGTTCCATCAGGGCCCTTCATATCAGGGGGATCTCCAATACTCAGGCCGACTGGCTCAGTCGAGTTCAGATCGATCAAGGAGAATGGTCCCTTCATCAGTCATCCTTCAGGGAGATAACAGAACGGTTTGGGCTCCCATCCATAGACCTGTTCGCCTCAGCGGAGAACGCGAAGACAGAGAGGTTCATTTCTCGTCACCCGGACAGCAGAGCAATAGGCTTCGACGCGTTGAATTGTCCTTGGCCCCAGGAGCTCCTGTTTGCGTTTCCACCTCTGTCTCTTATCCAGAGAACACTTGCGAAGGTCCGGAAGGAACGGGCGAGGATGATACTAGTAGCTCCGTTCTGGCCCAGAAGGCCATGGTTCGCAGATCTTCAAGATCTCAGTCAGGACCTTCCACTCAGAATTTCCCCGAGACCGGACATGCTATCCCAGGGACCAGTCATGCACGACAACCCAGAGTCGCTCAGATTGACAGCCTGGAGCTTGAAAGGAGGGTCTTGAGGAGGCTAGGATACTCTTCTAAGGTTTTGGATACCTTACTTCAATCAAGGAAGCCTGCTACGAGGCGAATATATCAGAGCACTTGGGCTACGTTCGTTAAATGGTGTGAGACCAGGTCTCTGGATCCAGAGAAAGCCTCCATTAGCATAGTTTTAGAGTTCTTGCAAGGGGGGCTAGATAGGGGTCTAAGGCCTAGTACCTTACAGAGACAGTTAGCAGCCCTTAATAGCGTGCTGTCTACCCTCAGAGGTAAGGGGATTTCGGGTCACCCTCATGCAAGGCGCTTCCTTAGGGCCGCTAGGCTCCTATCTCCTCCCGTGGTACACAGGTTCCCTTCTTGGAACCTGAACCTTGTCCTGAGAGCTCTCACTAAGATCCCTTTTGAGCCAATTAGGGAGGTTTCAATGTATTACCTGTCCATCAAGGTAGCCTTTTTGGTGGGGATCACTTCTGCCAGGAGAGTTTCAGAACTAGAAGCCCTCTCCATAGAGCCTGCTCTCTGTTCCTTTAAGGACTCTTCAGTGACTCTTAGACTGGATCCGGCCTTCAGCCCTAAAGTGGATTCCAGGTTTCACAGGGAACAAGAGATCTATTTGCCCTCTTTTTGTCCGAACCCCTCTCACCCACTGGAACGTCAGTGGCACGCTCTGGACGTGAGAAGGGCTCTTAAGGTTTACATGGATAGAACAAAGACCTTTAGGCGATCTTCTGCCTTGTTCGTATCTTATAACCCCCAGAGAAAGGGTTTGAAAGCTTCCAAGTCTCTTATAGCTAAATGGATGACCCTAGCTATTTCTGAGGCCTACAAGGCGGAGGGAAAGATTCCCCCTTTGGGTCTTTTTGCTCATTCCCTGCGGGGCGCTGCTACATCGCAGGCCTTCAGGAACGCAGCCTCCTACGCATCTATTTGCAGGGCGGCAACTTGGGCTTCTGTCCATTCCTTTACCTCGCATTATAGAATTCCCCTTCAGGATTCAGCAGATGCAGCCTTTGGGAGACAGGTACTGCAGGCGGTACTCTGAGACGTGCCCTGGCACGTCTGGAGATCACAGATACCTACCTTGACCTCCCTCGTTAAGTTAGTCTGCCCTCCCTTGTTTGGGGTTTAGCGTACTGCTTTGGTACGTCCCTACAGTCCAGACTGGACGGCCAGGAGGATCCCCCGGGAGAAAGGAAAATTGGGTACTTACCTCTGAATTTTCCTTCTGCGGGGGATCCTCCTGGCCGGCCAGTCCCCACCCGGAGTGAGGTCAACTCTGTGGTGGTACAAGGGGGGTACAACTCTTGTTCCCAGCCGTAAATTCAAGATTGGCGGCTTTATTCAGTTGGTGCGGGTGGACCGAGTTAGTTCACTCTTAGAATCAGTTACCTTAGTTATTAGGTTACGAGTAAGGTTAGCGTTTATGGGGTTTTTTAAAATCTCAAGTACAGCTATTACAATCTGGGGAGCAGAGGCTAGATCCCTCCTAGCAGGCTCCTCGAAAGTCGATGTCTGCCTCCTAGTGGTTCCCGGCGGGATCTACCCTACAGTCCAGACTGGCCGGCCAGGAGGATCCCCCGCAGAAGGAAAATTCAGAGGTAAGTACCCAATTTTCCTTTCACCAGGTAAGAGCCCCAATTCTCTGTATATTTCTACTGGCTATGCTACATGCCTGAGGAAAGGCCCTGTATGGCCCGAAAGCTTGCTTATTTCCACCTGCACCAGTTGGTTCGATAAAAGATATCCTTCGAACCACTTTGTCTCTCAGAGATAGTGACCGGCATTTTAGAGTCCTGGGAATTAGTCACAAAATAGTCCTTTTAGCTCACCCAACCCATCTCTCTGGGACCAAGACAGAATCACTCACTCTTCTGTTTTGAAATGTCCAATTAACATACTATTTATCGCTCTTCTAGCACATTAACAAAGACGTTAAAGAAGACCAGCCCTGTTCTACCTCGCTAGATGCTTTCCCATGAGTCCAGAATGCTGCCACTTCCCAGTCTTCCCACCATTTTTCAAAGCACTGAACAATGTCACTCGCCAAATTTATTTCAGTTCACTTTTACTAACATACAAGGCCAACGTTTTCAAAAGTTAAGTTCTTAAAACCCTTCTTTGGGGAGACACTTAACATCAATGGGGCTTATGCAGGTGCTTAAAGTTTGCTTTGAACAGGAGGGCTTTCCTGAATCTGAGCTTATCTGACCTAGTTTTCAGAGGTACTGAATACTCAGGAACTCCTATTGACACAGGCATGATTGAGGGGTATTGGGAGCTCAGCGCTTTTGAGAAACAGGTCATTTGGGAATATAAACTAGGACTTGGGAGCCTAATTCTGAACAATGCTAGGACTGTGCCTCCTGGAGGTGAGCCTCGAATCTACATAAAAGTTCCATCCTAAACCCCTGCTTCTGGGCAAGGATCCCTAAACTTTTCCTTCTTGGTTCTTGCTTCTCCTAGGGAAACCCCAGTTCGGGACGTCATTCTTCACCAGACGTCTGGTAGGATTCACAAAAAAAATGTTTCCACTCACCTTATTGGCAGCATTGGCAGAGGTAAGCGGCAAAGGCTGCTGGCTGGGGCTTCTGGCTATAGGCCCTGAAGAATTTAAAGGGAGGAGACAGAAAATAAACCAGTCTGAAATAAAATGAAATTTCAGAGATTGAAAAAAGCAGTCTTAGGAGGCAGCCGCAGAGGACAACCAATCCCATATTAGGGACTAGTCCTGGAAGGTTAGGGCAACTGCACCCTGGGACCCTTCTATAGTATACGTAACTGTAGCAGCTCCCTTCTCTCAGCCACTCCGTCTTTACATCCGCAGCCCCAGGCGGCATGTATCTGCATCTGATGCCTGCTTTCCTTCCCTCCCTTTCCTGGGTACCCCTACCCCCACACTCACAGCAGCTATTCCTACTGCCACCCCTATGCAAACTCAATCCTTTCCACCCCCACCTCTGCATAAGGTGCAGCCCATGTTTCCCTTGCCCTGTGCTGCTCCAGTCCCATCTTGTATAACCCGTGTCCTCCAGGCACTGCACAGTTCCAGTCCCATTGCATTCTATGCAGTCAGCTCTCCCAGCCCCGAGACTGCCGCAGCCTCTTCTCACCCTCTTCAGTGTAGCTGCAGTTCTACATGCTTCCTCACAACCACCCCAGCCAGGTGCATTCACATGGGCTGAAGTAACCTTCCCTTTCCTCCTGAGTTACTTCCCCTTCCTCCTCTCCCTCTCGCTCCTGTTCGATCCTCAGCCCTACACAGAGCGGGTAGAAACACTCTATTCTAATGGCTACAGAGAACTGGCGTTTGTCCTGCTCAAGGGGAGTCAAACAAAGGTGCAGCTTCTCAGTTGTTAGCAACGAAAACCACTTTCCTTTCTCCTGTAGTTCTGGCAAGAGCCCAGCTACATCTGCCCTACGGGGGACAGAAAGGGACGTGTTGAACAGTGCTAATCTGGGGGATGCTCAGGCTGCTTTGGGGAGCTGGAGTGCATGGGAGAGATGGATGGATCTCCAGCACAAAGAAGCCCTGATGGCTCCCAGGGCTTTCCTTCATCAGTCTTGTTCTTAGCATCTCAAATGCTGCTCCGGGCACCAGGAGTGCCGGGGCGTGAAATCAGTTATTTCACTGCACACAAAGCACTGTACCTCGTACCTGATCGGCAGAGCATGCTGGCAAACAGAGATGTGCAGTCAGGGATGAGGAGAGAGGAAGATCTCTCAGTTAAATAATTAAAGTGAACTACTGGCAAGCAAGGACCAGGGTCTGGGGTTTATAGAGTGGCTTCCTCCTTCACAAATTCTAAAGTAAATCCTAGCTGGCTTTTCATGTCATCTTGTAAATCCTAATAAAGCTTTGTTAATCCGAAACCTTTCTGTTCCCCAAAGGAGGGTCCAGTCCCTTTGCAGAGGGTTTCAGAGAAAGGAAGGCCAGTTAAGTAGGCAGCTGACCAGCAGAGAAGTTGCTGCTCTTCTCTGCTTGCCTGCCTCTCGCAGCTAAACAGAGCCTCACTGTTGAGTAGCAGGGGTTTGGATGAGGGGAACAGGATCCACTTCATGTTCCCCTTAATGTGTTTTCTCCTCCCACTTTACCTTCCCATTTTAAATTGCTTTTAAGTGGATTTATATTTGAATGGATTTTATACTGCTTTATCCTATTTTATGTTGTGAAATGCTCCTAGTACCATTTGGGAGGGGGGGGGGGGAGTACTATAAAAATAAAATTATTATTAAAAGTGCTAGCTGTCCTGAGCCTTTGGGGAAGGGTGGAATAGAAATCTCAATAAATAAAATTAAATGTCCTTAAATAGGAGAGCTGTTGTGCAGATGTTGAAGGGGTGAGTACAGAACTCAAGGTTTGCTAGCCATCCCCCAGTTGACGTGGCTCTGGATGTCCCCTGAAATGTGCCAGGAAGTGGTTTCATTAACAAAGCTCTGCACTCACTCTCTCCTCTAACTGGATGCCTAGGTAAAAATAGTGTAAGCGGCTGGTGCAAGCCATGAATGTGGGAAGCTGCTGCTTTCACCAGTGCAAAGATGAAAACCCACTTGGTGGTAACGTCTGACCACCTCAGCCCCCAAGAATGGACAAGTGCTGTAATAATGGAGTGTGGCTCTGGCACAGACTCCGTAGTTCTTCCAAAAAGGGCTTGTTTCCTCTGAAGAATCATTTAGTGTTTGTCTCAGGAATAGCTTTGTGCTTCTGTACAGATGCAGCCAACTGATCCTTTCCCCCAGGAGCAGTGACGAGATTAGTTTAGGATTAGGATACTCCTGCAAATTGCCGCTGCAGAGACGAGGACAGAACGCAGAGGGCAATGGAGGGGTGATGGACTCTTTAGCTCTACACATGGCTCAGAGGAGCTCCTCTCTACACTGGGACATTGTCAGAAAATCAACACACTATGATCGAGTCAATTACCTGTGGGCCTGTAGGTGCAGCTCGTTTTATTCAGGCAGCAGTGTGGGGTCAAGCCCTGAAGGTGAAACCATCCAGTCTAATCTCCATGTAAATTAGATGTTTAAAATTCTTTCATTTGTAATAGACTGGAGTATCCTACAGGGGAGGAGGATTGATGAGGCCTGGCAGGAACCAGCCTTAGTAATGAGATGGAGAAGGGGATCGGACATTAGGTTTGGGCTGCGTTTGAGAGCTGAGCTGAAATGGATTGGAGCAATCGGAATGGAGAAGAATGTCTCTAATTTCTGCTCCTTTGTCCATACCTTGTAATCCCCTTGGGATAGTCACCTGTCTCATCACACTAGCAGTGTGAGCAGGGGCAGAGTCCGACCCAAGGGGCATAGCTCTAATGGGGACAGGAGGTGCAGTTACATGGGGGCCCATACTCCTTGGTGCAGCTGTATCCCCTGTGTCTGTTCCAACTGAGCCACGCCTCTGGTCATACCCATTATTTTATCTTGATGTTGGCCTTTTAACTTAGGGGAATTCTCCAGCTCATATCATTCAGTTGCATTTCAGAAGAGGGCAGAGAGCCAAGAGAAGTGCGGATCAGCATGCGGAGGGGGAAGGGAAGGGAGGAATAGGACATGAGTGGAAGCCGGCTTTTCCTCTGTTGGAATCCCCTCTTGTCTAACATGGATGTGGCAGTAGCATACTCCTGCAGCAGAGGAGAACTCTTCTGACCAATAATGTCTTGGTGTATTTTTCTTTGAGAGAAAGAGGTGGAGTTGCTCGAGTTAAGGGAATACGGAAGCCATGATTAAATATTTAACTAAAGCGTAGTTCTGAGATGGTGACTAGGCTGAGCACTAACTCAGGCACATTTGTTCTATGTCTTCAGGATGCACCAAGGAGAACGGTGGTTCAGGTCTCTTTGCCCTCTGCACTCTGGATGGTAAGTCTCAAAGCTTCACCTACGGGAGGGGATGGCTAGTAGAGCCCTGCTCAGTGTCCGGATGGCCCCTCCCTCCATGGAGCCCAAACCATGATGACATCAGAAAAGGGGTGGGGCTAAGTGGTTCGCATGTCCCTTTTAAAATGTGGCCACACCCCCTGTGGAGTGCTGTGACATTGGAGTGTTTCATGGGGAGGCAGGGCCTCTCACAGCTGGGGAGTTTGGGCAGACAAGAGTGCCAGGGCCAGTTAGGTCCCCATTGGGCTTGTCAGGTTGCAGGTCCCAAATCCCCAGGTTGGAGTGAAGGCCTGTTGTGATTCCAGAGTGTGAAACATGGGTGCTGCTCTTGGGGCCCATAGAAGGCTCAGGGTTATCAGCGCTGAGATGGGGATTCTTGAAATACCCTGCATAAAACTCGACACAGAAGATACAGCGGCAGAGATTCTGGAGTAGGTGGTGGTCCTTGTCATCCATATGTTTGGTAATGAGTTCTGCTACCGAGCAAAGGCCCCGTGAGGTCCGACAGCTTGCATAGCCTCTGTAGCAGGCTGGCTTGCTTCCTGCAGAAGGATCTGTTCCTTAGTTTCCCCTGAATCGCACATCAGACTTGTCATTCTCTTCAGAATGACTTTTATTGTCCAGTTCCTTTATATGCCCTGTGGTCGTTGCAGGACTCCCAATTAGCCATGGACTCAGACTTCTTTACAACCCTTATACAATGGAGTCTCTTCCAAACTTACAGAAACAAACTTTGTTCCTTTTGTCCAGGGATCACCCCTCCCAGATGCTTGTTCCCAACCTGGAGGTACCTTTTCCTCCCATCCCTTTCTACAGGCATTCCTGGTGAATTCTTCCTTCCTCCACGGATTGTGGGCTTTTATCCCTAACTAGTCAGCTGACTCCTCTCATCCACGGCTGCCTACAGTCAGCCTCCCTTCATATGCTGCAGCTGAGAGGCTTAACTAGCTAGGAGCAAGAGAGCTGAGCCCATTAACTCTTGCAGGGCCAAGTCACCAACAGAAGTTGGTCCAATAAAAGAGATCATCTGAACTACTTTATCGCCATTTATGTTTGGGAGTGAGAGTGTCCTCTTCATCCCTATCTGCATATGCCTTTGCTGTTGTGGAGGGGGATTTGAGGGAAGAGGCAGATGTGCAGGCGCCAGTCCAGCAAGGCACTGAAGCACATGTGTGGTTGATCTCGCTGAAGCCAGGCAGGCGCTTGAGCTCCTTGCTGAATTGGGGGCCCATGCTCCAGGGTTTTTTTTGCAGAAAAGGGAAAGGCTCTTTGCAAATGAAGTATTAATCTCATCCTCTGCACTTCCCCAGTGATGCATTTCATCAGCACATTTCAAAGCACTTGACAGCCAGCAATTATCGAAGCCTCCCACCACTCTTGTGGGGCAGGATGGGGCCAAATCCATGCCACAAGGAGGTGAAACTAGGCGTGCTGAGGTTAAGCCATTTGCCTAAGGACATGCAGCAGGTTATTGGCAGAGTGCAGTTAGATCCCTCCTGGCTCCCCAGCCCCTCCTGTAGCCACTAGATTCTATTCCAGAAAACTTTGAGATCCCAAGTTCTGAAAAGAATTAATTACAAAACCCTTGACACCTTCCCCTGAAGTTCTGCTCACCTGCGGATACTCTAGGTGAGGGGTGGACAAAGTTCCAAGCCCCAAGAGCAACAACCTTTCCTGCTTTCTGATTGGCTGGTGAGTTGCTGAGATTCTGAGGAAAAGCAGCCATGAAGCAAGACACAGGATCATTGAGACAGCATGAGATCCAGGACCAGCCTTGACCAAAAACTGCAGTTTGTCCACCTCTGCTTTAGGCTGTTTCTCTCCTGCTGCTAGTGATGCCAGCACTAAAACCCCAGAAGTAGAGTGGGGAGTTGCATTCCTGATGCTGGGACTGGTGGGAGATGCTTTGTATTAGAGCTCCTGCTTAGGGTAGAAATTTTGACCCAAGCCAGGCCCCTATGGGCCCAGGCTCCATGTATCCAGATGGCCCTGCCCCCACAGAGTGTTGTGATGTCTTAGTGCTCCGGGGGGCAGGGGGCAGGCAGGCAGGCCTGTGTCAGAAAAGGGGCAGGGGAATTCTTTGGCCATGCCCCCATGGAGCTATGTGATGTCAAAGTGCTCAGCAGGTGGCAGGACTGTGCCCCAAAAGGGGCATAGGGAGGAAGGTGTTTTCCCAAAGTGTCTTGCCCTTTGTAGCAAGACACTGTAGGGGTTGAGGTCTTCTGCAGCTGGGGAACCCAACTCAAGCCTAAGAGTAGGGTGTGAAATTTGCAGGCGCCTGGGAGCCATTTGTGCCCAGAAAACTGAGGTTTGCAACTGGTTCAGGGTCTGGCAACTGAAATTATTATTTTTTTTGCTCCCAGAGTTCAGTCTGAAATTTCATGCCCTGTGAGAGGACCAGTCAGGTCCCATGCTTTGGGTTGGGTTGGGTTGCAGGCTTCTGCTTTATATGTCACCAGATACAGCAATGGAAGCAGATACTGGAACAGGAGTCTTGGCAGGGGTGGGCAAGGTTTCCTAATCTCGAGAGCTGCAACCACTTACCACAGTGGGGCCAAAAAGCCACGTGTGGCTCTAGAGCCACAACTTGCCCATTTCTGCTCTCGTTGCATTGAGCATGGAAGCTGGGGTTTTCTTGCAGTATCTTCCTTGTGGCAGTGAAGACAGAGGCTTCCTAAATCATGGCCTGGACCATACAATCATAAACAGGACTGCTGAAGTCCTGAATTTAATCCTGGCTTTACCACTGACTCCTGTGACCTTGGACAGTCTTCTGTGTCTTAGCTTTCTTGTCTAGGGGTAGTGACACTCATCTTTCCCACAGGGCTGTTGTGAAGTGAATTAATGTTCGTCCCGTTTCTGTGCCTCCCCTCCCAACTCACAGTCCTGTAAGATTCGTGTGGCAAATAACTTTTACAAGTTTTAGCTGCTTTTATGCAATTTATTAACTAACCAATTTCCAGTTTGAGTTTATGGGACTAATGCTGACGTGTTGTATTTGGAGGGAGTATTTTAGTTCCTTCCTTTCCTGTCTCGCGGCTGAGTCCAATTAGCAGAGTTGCTGCTCTTTCTCCTCTGTCTCCAGCTGCTGCTCACAGGCTAATGAGAGATGAGTCCTGGGTGTCTTCTGCACAGTTTCTCTCTCACTCGAAACTTGTGGTCTGCAGGTAGAAGCTGCTGTCTGGAGCCCCATTCAGGGCTGGCAGCTCTGCGGACCACAGAGATAGACAATAGAGATCCAGCAACCCAAGAGCTGATTCTTACTGAGCTGGGCTCTGCTGCGTAAGCTAGAGATAGCAGATGTTGGTGTCTTGCCTTCCCACACTCCAGAATGTCCTCACAACAGTAATAATAATAATAATAATTGTATTTATATGTCCTCCTGCCCCCACCAAATGGCAGTTGGGGCACTTAACAAAAACAATGCAGTCCATTTAAAAACAATTTTAAATAGGAAGGGCAAAGTGGGAAAGAAATTAGATTCAGCAGTGGATCCCCTAGAGGCACCGAAAGGTGGTGGTGGTGGAGTCGTCCAGTTCCTTTTTAAGGTGATGAGCTGATATGACTATCCGGAGGAAGCAAGCTTTCATACTGAAAGGCTGACCACAGCCTGATCACCCACCAACTCAAGGCATGATGGCAGGATCTCAAAACAGCGGGTGATATCTGAGCGCCAATAGCCATCAGAGCAAGACTCCTGGAGCAGGTCTTCAATATAGCCAGGGCCTATATCATTGAAGACCTTAAAAACCAGCAGCACGGTTTTAAATTCAATCTGCCGCTCTATAGGTAGTCAGTGTAAAGAACACAGGGTGGGTGTAGTATGATCACAGCAGCCCAAACCAGTAAGCAGCTGTTCTGCCACATTCTGAACAAGCTGCAAGTGATGCAGAAGCACCCCTGGAAACCCATAGAAGAGGGAGTTATGGAAACCAAGCCTCCTGGTGTCTCAGCTGTTCAGGGTGGTTCTTGATGTCAGACATCCTTCACCTCAAGGTTAGAGGACATTTAACCTGATACCCAAAAGCTATTGACAAGTACGTTTTAAGTAAGTGAGGACTGCAGCAGGGAGGGGACAGGATTGTTAATGCCTCCAGATTCACAATGCTGGGTATATTAGGGGGCTGTCATAAGAACATAAGAAGTGCCATACTGGGTCAGACCAATGGTCCATCTAGCCCAGCATCCTGTCTCCAACAGTGGCCAATCACGGTGGCTTGGGAGAAGCACCCAACAGGTCACAATGTGGGATCCATTCCCTGTTGTTTCCCCCCAGCTC
>QEPC01013926.1:1821495-1850079 GCA_003113815.1 Sphenodon punctatus | reverse complement strand
CCCCCCATCCCGAGAAAAGCACAGGCCCACATCACGAGGGATGGTAGAATAAATAGGGGGAGGAGCCCTCACCGCCTCAGTTCCTTCCAACCGCGTGGCGTTGGAAGACTTCTCAGCGCTTTTCAGCGTTTTGTTAGCAAACTAAAGAAAATATAGAAGAAAGAAAAAGAGACTTTTGTGAGTAGGAGTGCCGCCCTAGCCCGCGGGGACGCTCCCCGGGACTTTACGCCCCTCAGGGCGAACGGGAATGCCCAAGCAGCCAGGCTTCAAACGATGTAGCTCCTGTCCGGCCACCCTCTCAATCAGCGACCAGCACGACCGCTGCCTAGCCGGCCTCAGAGAGGGCCACAATACGCGGACCTGTGGAGCCTGCTCGGTACTATCAAACAGAGCTAAACGGGCCAGAGTGCTCCGGCTGCAAGACATTCTGACTAAAAGGGCATTAGAGGGCGGAGAAGAGGGGCCTCTGAGGCTCCCCGCCCGGCACTCTACACCGATGGAAACGTCGCAAGCAGCTCCGACGGCGCCGGTGCCGAGGGCCAGTCCCCATACCACCGGTACCGTCCGCTCCGCCGAGGTCAGTACCGAGGTACCGCACAGTTCCACTCGCACCCATGCTACCGGTACTCCAAGCGCCCGCACCAGCGTCGGGACCGATGAGGGTGACCGCACCGCTGACACGGTCGGTACCGCCCCTACTGCTCACGTTACCAACGGAGTGGAGAGAGTCCCGCTCACGATCTCCCCACTGCCACTCACAGTCCCGATCACCGCGGTACCGGGACGAATGCGGACCCCTCCGGTACCACATAGAGCGCAGATCTCGCTCACCATGCTCCTGTTGTTCACCAAGGGACAGGCGCCGGGACTATGGTGACGCCCATGACTATCGGTACCGCTCACGCAGTCCATCTCCATACAGACAGGACTTTGATATACGACGCGATCCGCACGGGAGCATCCCTATGTCCCACCGGCTCCGCCAAGGGTGGCACCAACGGCAACGATATCACGTCCCCCACCGTCCGAGACGGGCTCGATACAGGCACGCCTGGACCTCGGTACCGTCGACGCCGGGACACGCAATTCAGGACTGGGAATAACGGTCACGCAGCCACACAAGAGGTTAGCTCCATCGGGGGCTATGCAGCTCTTGACCTCTCTACTGGGGACCCATAGAGAGGAAGCGGTACCGTCGGTACCGGCTACAGTCAGAACAGCTTCCCCAGGGAGATCGGCATTGCGATCATCCTCATCGTCATCCCCATCCCTCAAGGAGGATGAGACCAACTTCCCACCATCTCCAGACACCATATGGTGATGCCCCAATATATCGCTAGCCACAGAGGACTCTAAGGCCTTTCAGGCTATGCTGAAGAGGATGGCATCCTCCCTCCCAAAACTCCCGACGAGGGTCATTAAGAAATCTCAAACAGGACCCATCTTTGGTATCCTAGGGGCGGGGGAATCTGGGCATGTGATGCTACCGCTTTTAGAGCAACTACTGGAACCAGCCACTACCTTATGGGGGAAACCGGCCTCGGTGTCTCCTACCAACAAATTGGCAGATTCCCTATATGCGGTACCCAAGGAAGGGGCACGAATATTCCACAACCATCCCCCTCCCAACTCATTAGTGATTGCTGCTGCCTCTGTACGATCCAGGGCGGGAGAAGTACAAACATCCCCAGCAGACAGGGAGGGAAGAAGGCTGGACGTCCTTGGAAGAAAAGTGTTCTCCTTGGACTCTCTGTCCTTTTAGAATTGCGAACTACGCATCAGCCATGTGCAGCTATCAGCATTGGCTATGGTCTAAAATTGGCACTACATCAGATCCGAGCCAGTTGGCAGCACTTCAAAAGGAAGGCATGCAGATGGCCCAATTCCAATTAACGGCAAACATGCATGTGGCAGATGCCAACACCAGAGGGATGGCATCTGCCATTGCCCTCCGTAGGCATGCTTGGCTTCACTCCACGGCTCTGACCCAAGAAAATAAAACTAAAATAGAGGATCTGCCGTTTGATTGTGAAGGACTGTTTTCTGCCTCTACCGATGACACTCTAAAAAAAGATTAAGGAAATGAATCAAACAGCAAGATCCACGGGTGTCATTAGGGCCATACGAAAAAAGCCGTTCTCCACACAGGGCTATGCCTTTTCTTCAAGAAGGCCACCCTACCAACACTACAATTACCAGGCTGGAAAGAGATTCCAGCAGCAGACTCCCTTTCCATATCACCAACCACAGAGCACCCAACAACGTAAAACGTTTAATAGGCAAAGGGGCAGAGGCAAACCATCCTCTAATTCGTCGTCTGGACAGCAGACGAAATCTCGTTTTTAACAAAACATTGATCAAGGGAGATCACAAGGATGATCCCTCATTCCAAGACCGCCTTTTGCCTTGCCTACCCGTATGGGAAACCATCTCTACTGATCGCTGGGTCAGAGAGAGAGTACAACTGGGTTATGCCATACAGTTCCACACCCCACCTCCCCTCTCCTCCTGCCCCCCCAGGGGCTCCCCCCCCCTTCCACTCAAATACTAGTTGAAATTCAAAAACTACAAAAGGGAGCTATTGAGCAGTCTCCAGAAACGAACTTAACGCTGGGTTCTACTCTAAGTTCTTTGTAGTCCCTAAAAAGGATAAAGGCTCCCGCCCTATTCTGGACCTGAGATATCTCAATAAATTTGTTCGAAAATTTAAATTTCGTATGACCTCCCTACCCATCATATTTATGGGGCTACAACAAGGCGACTGGCTAGCCTCCCTTGATCTAAAGTATACCTATTTTCACATCTCGATACGACCATCTCACCGAAAATTCTTACAATTCATTGCAGGAGACCTTCTATTCCAGTACCGGGTCCTTCCATTTGGACTATCCACGGCACCACGCGTTTTCACCAAATGCGTAGTGGTGGTAGCAGCCTATCTCAGACGGCAAAAGGTCAGAATCTTCCCATACCTAGACGATTGGCTGATCGCAGCAACATCGCAACGAGAACTCCTGCAACACTTAGAGTTGACAATGTCATTACTCAAGAATGGGCTTTGTCATCAACCTGACAAAGTCACACCTACAACCTTCACAACACTCACCTTTCATAGGGGCGATCCTGGACACCAGACAGGCAAAAGCGTACCTCCCCACAGAGAGACTTCTCGCCATACGGCAGGCACTGAACACTCTGCGAACCCACTCTACCAAGTTGGTTCGATTTTTTTTTTTTTTTTCCACCTTCAGGGGCTAATGGCGTCCACCACAATGGTGACACCACATGCGCGCCTACACATAAGACCTCTGCAACAATGGCTCGCCCACAATTACACCCCTACCATCCACCCCCTCAACATGAAACTGTCCATAACAAAGGGACTTCTACGAAATCTACAATGGTGGACAAATGCGGAACAAGTTCTAAAAGGGGTACCTTTCGATTCCCCCCAGCATTCAGACAACTATCACTTCAGACGCATCCCTAACCGGATGGGGCGCACACATGGAGAACCATCCAAGTTCACGGGCTCTGGTCTCAGGAGGAGACATACCTACACATCAACATGTTGGAGTTGCAGGCCATACGATGGGCTCTAAAAGCCCTACTACCCCACATCAGGGGAAAAAACATCCAGATCATGACAGACAATACCACAGCCATGTGGTACATAAACAAGCAGGGAGGAGCGCGATCCACTCGTCTCTCCAAGGAGGCAGAGGCCATTTGGCACTGGTGCATAGAACACGACATACATGCACACGCCATTCACTTGGCAGGCCAAGACAACTCGGAAGCGGACTGTCTCAGTCGCAAGACAACGGATCAGCACGAATGGTCACTGAGGGAGGATGTCTTGGCAACTATTTTTCAGGAGTGGGGGACTCCAACGATAGACCTCTTCGCCTCACAGGAGAACACCAAGCTTCCGGAATTCTGCAGTCAAGCAGGAATAGTACCAGGATCGATATCGGACGCCTTTGCCATCTCTTGGCACAGGACATTCCTTTATGCCTTTCCACCGTTTCCCCTCATTCACAGAGTTCTGTGCAAGATCAGGACAGACAGAGCTCACCTCATTTTGATCGCTCCCTTCTGGCCCCGCCAAATCTGGTTCCAAACCTTACAGGGAATGGCGTCACAAGTCAGAAACCTTCCAGTGACATGCGGCCTTCTGTCCCGAGATCAGGGGAAAATACCGCACTACGATTTGCAGATGCTGCACCTCTCCGCTTGGTTGATCCTACCCCACTGAGGAACACACCTCCGGAGGTTTCGGAAATATTACTGAATTCTGGGAGACCTTCGACTCACAAATGTTACGAGATGAAGTGGAGACGATTCTGTAGGTGGTGTGAAGCACAATCTATCTCTTTACAAACCTTAAATATGAACCATGTTTTCCTTTATCTTCTGAATCTACAGAAGTTACATTTATCTCTGGTATCCATAAAGGTCCACCTGGCGGCTTTATCATCACGTTTACAACCTGATGGTAATGAAACACTATTTTCCCACAGCCTAATGAAGTCGTTTTGGAAGGGGCTGATGAACACTCTCCCTCAGAGGTCACGCCCGGCCCCTCAGTGGGATTTAAACCTTGTATTATCAAAATTGATGTCTCCTCCTTTCAAACCTTTAGCTTCTTGCAGCATGGAGGACTTGTCTATTAAAACTGCGTTTCTAGTAGCCATTACTTCAGCGAGAAGGGTGAGTGAGCTCACAGCTCTTAGAACTTCTCCTCCTTATACGTCGTTCCATAGAGACAAAGTTGACCTAAGGATTGATCCCTCGTTTATTCCCAAGCTAGCATCCAGTTTTCACCTGAACCAAACAATATCGCTACCAGTTTTCTTCCCTAAACCTCATACTTCAGTTGCGGAGCAAATGTTACACACACTAGATGTCAAGAGAGCACTAGCATTCTACATTGACAGAACTAAAACTATTAGAGCATGTGACTCTCTGTTTATTTCATACGGAGGTCAAAGGATTGGAGTTAAGATTTCCTCGCAGAGAATCTCTAAATGGATTTTTATGCTATGCATACAAAAGTGCTATGCTTTGGCGGACAAGGTTCCACCTGCAGGTCTGAAAGCACACTCGACTCGAGCTACAGCTGCATCGTTGGCAAACTTTCAAGGAATAAATTTATCCGACATCTGTAAAGCTGCCACATGGGCGTCTGTCCATACGTTTACAAAGCATTACTCTTTGGATCTTGCAGCCAGAACAGATTCCCAAGTGGGAAGAGCAGTGCTCGACTCATTCTTGAATGGTCATCCTCGACTCCCTCCTCCTTGAGGTAGGTGTTTGAAACTGCTTATCACTCTCCCAAGAGTGAGAATCGCGGAGATCCTCGAAGAAGAAATAGAGGTTACTTACCAGTAACTCTGTTCTTCGAGAGAGCTCTGCGTATTCTCACATCCCGCCCTCCTTCCCCTCAGTCTCGGATGGACATTGCTGGGGTCTTCCGGACTGGATTGGAAGGAACTGAGGCGGCGAGGGCTCCTCCCCCTATATATTCTACCATTCCTCGTGATGCGGGCCCACGCTTTTCTCGGGATGAGGGGGGGAATGGAGGGGGCGGAGCCCTCACCATATTCTAGTCTTTTCCAGGCGTAATCTGCCTGGATACTGCTGACGAGAGGTTTTCCGGTGCCTGCAGAGCAGGAAGTGAATCCCAAGAGTGAGAATACGCGGAGCTCTCTCGAAGAACAGAGCTACTGGTAAGTAATCTCTATTTGCTTGTTTTTGCCTCTTTAGCAAGCCTCCCTTATTAACACTTTACATTTACATTGCCAATGTTTATGCTCTTTTGTATTATTTTCATTGGGACTAGCCTTCCATTTCTTAAAGGATGCCTTTTTGGCTCTAATAGGCTCCTTCACCTCCCCATTTAGCCATAGTGGAAGGCTTTTGGTCTTCCTGCTTCCTTTTTTAACTTGTGAGATGCATTTAATCTGGGCTTCCAGAAGGGTGCTTTTAAACAGTCTCCATGCCTCTTGCAAACTTGTAGCCCTTGCAACTATGCTTTTAAGTTTCTTTTTAACTGGTTTCCTCATTTTGTCATAGTTTCCCTTTTTTAAAGTTCAATGCTACTGTTGTACTTTTGTTTGTCTTTCTCACTCCAGAATGTATGTTCCAAATGCTAACTACTCTTTCTCTCTTCAGGGACACTGAAGCTCATGGAGGGCGCAGATAAGCTGCTATGGTCTGTGCAGGTTGACCACCAATTATTTGCTCTGGAAAAACTGGATGTTACTGTGAGTGCTGTTCTGAATAGGAATAAACCTCATGGTTGGGAGAGGGTAACTGGGAGGATTTCTGATTTATTTCCCTCCAGATAAGGCTGTGATTAGGATTAGCCATTTCACAGAAAAGAGGAGAGCATCAGAAATGGTAAAGCATTTGGCTCATACATGTATGGGGAGAGGTTGAAGGATTTGGGTATGTTTAGCTTGGAGAAAAGAAGACTAAGGGGGATATGAAAACAAGTCTACAAATATTTGAAAGGCTGCCCTAAAGAAGCTGGAGAAGCCTTCTCCCTTACAATGAAGAGGCAGTGGGTAAAGCTGCAGCAAGTGAGATTTAAGGCATGTGCATAAATGCACCTGATTTTGCCTCCGCAAGAAACTGTGAGAAGCAAATCAGGCGCAGCTTTTGTCATGTGGAAAAACAAAGCTGCACAGCTTTGGCGGCAATCACACGGGGATGCAAAGCCTGAAAATCTATCTCTGCATCCTCTGCATGATTGCCACCAAAGCTACGTGGCTTTGTTTTCCCACGTGACAAAAGCCATGCCTGATTTGCCTCTCACGGTGGCAAATGGGGCACATTTATGCACGTCGGAAAACACCCTTAGATTCCCCATCGGGCAAAACTTCCTGAAAATGGAACAGTCTAACCAGGAATGTTGTGAATTCTTCATTGGAAGTTTTTAAGAGGAGGCTGGATGGGCATACATCTTGGAGGGATTGCCTATGGCAAATCCTGCACCAAGCAGAGGGCTAGACTCAGTGACCCTCGTGGTCACTTCCAGCTCTAGGATTCTGTGATCTTGGGATAGTCCTGAAAAGCTAAGCCTATATTGTAACCTTTACGCAGCTTGAGGCCCCTGCCCTGATCCATTGGGCCCAATGTTGCCATGGGCAGCTTTTCCTTATTTCTTCATTGAGTTTTGCTGCCTTTCATTCTCTTAGGTCTGGCTGGTTTCACTCCCTGTCATTAGGCCGGAGTCTCCTCTCGTTTCTACCAGTGCCTCTCTAATTGACTTCAGTGAATTTATTTGATTTTTACACCAACATGGGAAGGAGACGAAGCTGGCCTTGCTAGAGGAGTGATTGCTCTGCACATGGTTGGCTGTGAGAATCTTTTCTAGGAATGAGGCCTGCTGTATTTCTGTTACTGACTTCCCTATTATGGGCTTCGGCATCAGTACAAGTGAATTGGGCTCGTCAGTAGAGTACAATGTTGCCATGTGGGAGACGGATGCTCCTATATCAGGTGGATGTGGCACTGTGTCCAATGGAAATAGGAGGCTCAGCAGGTCAGATCCAGACTGTTGCTCCCAGCACATCCCCCCTGTTCTCTAGACAGTCACAGTGGCCTCGCTCAGAGAGGGATACTGAGGTTGAGGTGTTTGGCAGCAGAGAAGTGGCTGGCACGCTTGTGGGACAAGATGGAATAAACAAGTGTTGGGAGGTGCTTGCCAAGGAGGGTTGAAGTGGGTAGGCTGAGGTGCTGAGAATATAAAGGTTTTGAAAGGAAGCTGACTGATCCCACCTCTCCTTTTAAGTTGTAGGAGAGATTGAACTTAGCAGGACCTTTTGGACCAAGAAAAGCCTATATATCTTCATCTGGGGAGAAGGGATCACTTGTACCCATGGTTATGAGATTGCCTAGCCCTTTGCTAGAATTTTGCATTGAATACAATGCAAGATGTTTTGGAGAGCAGGAATGGGTGTTTTTCTCTGTAGTTTTTACTGGTCTCCCAGCCAGGCTCCCTCCTGTGCTTATCAGAGATCTTCAATTCTTGCAGGGCAATGGGCATGAGGAGGTAATTGCTTGTGCTTGGGATGGTCAGACATACATCATTGACCACAACCGGACTGTAGCCAGGTTCCAGATGGATGAGAATGTGAGTGCGTTCTGTGCGGGTGAGTAGCCTCTGTCTGAGCTGTGGAGCCAGGGCTGCGAGCTGAGCTGCTGTTTTGTTGAAATCTGCTGTTGCTACTTTGTGAAATACAGAAACTCAGCAATTCTGTTCTGGGATTGGATGGGATGGCTCAGTCTGTGGGGGAAAAAGAGAGTCTAGTGTCCTCCCTCCCTCCCTGCCTTGCATGTGTGAATGTGGAGCTGATTTCTAGAATGGGAGGAGGGGAGGGTTGCTAGAATATCCAGTCCTGAGGAAGCACAGGTTCCCTGCTGCTGTGTGCTGTGTTAGCCCCTACTCAGGGTCACCCGAAGGCAGTGGCCCTTACTCAGATGTTGAGAGACCCTGTCCATCAAGTTGTGTCCACCTGCACTCTCCAAACTCTCAGGTTGTCTGTTTCCCTTGAGGCCTTAGACATTCACAGTAGAGGGTCTCTTGCTGTTACTGTGCAATTCTTGCTTCTGTATGTCCCAGAATATGTCTCTGTTTGTATCCAGCTACTCACCAGTATATGGAAGATTTCAGATTATTAGGACTGCTATGGCAAGTTGGGGAGAGAATGAGACTATTCTGCTGCAGGATCTGCGCCTCCCACCTCGGCCTTTGTTCTGTACAATCTGACATTTTTTTCCTAAGCTACCTGTCTCTTTATTCTGCCTCTTTGGTATTTCCTAGTTTCTTCCTTCCCTCTTTTCTCCAGGTCTCTATGCCTGCAAAGGAGGCTGCAACAGTGCCTGCCTGGTATACGTCAGCTTCAACCAGAAGATCTACATCTACTGGGATGTGCAGCTAGAGAGGATGGAATCCACCAACCTGCTCAAGATACTAGAGAGCAACCCCGAATACAGGGACCTTCTGCAGAAACTGGGTGTAGGTGAGTTGCATGCAGCATGTGGTAAGGAGGGGCATCAGGGAAAGAGGGGAGGTTTCTGGATTGGGAAATAGCTAGGCACAATATCCTGCTGTGATTCTTATGGGCCATCTCGGGCTTAAAATGCTCCTTGCTGGTAGTAATCGCATTCTTTCTGTCCTAGATGGAGATGATGTTTCTGCTGTCAAAGATTTGATTCATAAAACTCTCCACTTCCCAGAGAAACAGAACAGTCCTCCCCTACACAAAGTCCCTGCCAGAGTCGACTCCTGCAGCCTTCATGCCGTCTCTCAGGAGTCTTTATGAGCAAAGCCATCTACCCAGCAGCACCACTCCATGCAATGGGGACTTTCCTTAATGTGAGTGCGTTACATTTTGAAGAAATAATAGTGCACATTCTCATGTTGGCTTCTCATGTTGCATCGAGCTCGGTCTGTCCTCGGGATCAGTGAGACTTGTCCCCTCAACTAATGTAGCTTTTTGCTCTGCTCCGCCCAGCTAGGCAGACATAGGACAAACTACTTGGAGTGTAGACTAAGATGATTGCTTTGAGAGTGGCGTTAATCCAAACGCCAAGGAAGGGGGCTCCCAGCTCGTAGCTAAGGCCTGGAGGGTTCCAGAGTTCTCATTGTTAGTGCTGCATTCTGTGTTGGCCAAAGCCTTTCTCTTGTGGAGGTGAGAAAATAGGTGCAGCAAAGTAGGGTTGAGTTCTTTGTCCAGTACCTCTGGCGTTGATCGCTTTAGTAGGCTCCCAAAGGAAGGGATTGAGGCGCTGCCTCAGCACTTTCAGAGTCGAGAATCTCCATACACCCATGCAACATTGCTCCTGCCTCTCTTCTAATCATTCCTAGCACACACAAGTCTCCATCCACTGAGATGGGATGATCTCTCTCTGCCACAGACATAGGGAGCTATCTATGCCGCGTTCTACTGGTGGCAGCAGTGCAAAAAGCCAAGCTCACCGGGCAGCCTGGAAGAAAGTGCTAGTGCTGGGAATGCTAGATAGCATTGGTAGCGAGACAGAGTGCTCACTGCCCCTTTTCTTATTTGCTGGATATGCCTCAGTCCAAACTGATCCATGGGGAGGCTCCATTATTTATTGAAGACAGCCAAGAATTGGACAATAAATGGAATTAATACTGAGCTGCTGGTGTTGATAAACTATTACTGTAATCGTGGAATGCCTCCCCTCCTAGGGAGGAGGGGGCATTCCAGTCTGACGCAGCAGTTTCGGGGGGTGTTGTTGCAGGTCCAGCCATGTGTATTTGTCACAGGGAGTGGGATCTCCTGTGCTCTCCCTGGCCCCTGCCTATCTGTAACTGTCTTGTTTCTTCAAGGCCTGTTGTCTGTCTCGGCTCATTAGGATGGGATCAGCAGGCAGCCTTGCTGCTCTGCACCCATTATCATCTCTCCTCTCCACATAATGTTTTATTGAATAGGCATATGAGGTATAGCTTTTCCTGACACAGAGAGGTTTGGATCAGAGTCAGAGCAAACATAGTTAATTTGGTAAATCTCCCCTTAGCTCATGGGAGTCTGATGCTCTAAGAGTTGGGGGCAGGAGACAGAGCAATATGATAGTGTGTTTGATTTTTCAAAGGCAAAAATTAATCTTTGGCCATGGCTGCTAGTTAGGCACCGTAGCGCGCACTCCAGCACCCATTGACGTCAACGACCAAACCCCCATTGAATTTAATGACAGAGGATTTCTACCCTTTAGTGTCATAAACTAGCAGCTCTTGTGTGTGAGCTGTCATAGATTTCACAGTGTTTTTTAAAGACAGATAATTATTATTCCCTCATCATGCATATGGGGGAAACTGAGACCAAGCCAGGTGAAATGACTGACTTGAGTCCATTAAGTGTGTGTCAGTGGCAAAGCTGGGAGCCAGGTTTTCCTGGCTTCTATTCCAATGGAGAGCACTGCCTCCCGGTTGCGTGGCTAAGGAAGAAGAGGACTCTCATCATGATCCATGTTCACTGTGCTTTCTCCGTTGGCAGCAGTGGAGGAAGCACAGTGAACACGGGTCTCTGATCATACTAATGGGTGCTAGTAATAGCACTGGGAAGATAGGGAGAAGAGTGGAGTTCTGAAATTGCTCGCTGCAAAAACTAAAAACAGGGCAGTAAGGCTGGTAAGAACCAGCTGGTCTGTGAAATCAGCAGCCCAGAAAATTATCTGTTTGTAGACTCACCAGCTCAGGGGACGAAACCAGCCTAAGACTTCTCTTCACTAGACAATTGCAGTTAGAACACAGTCTTGAGGAGCCATTGGAAGGATGTAAGGGAACCTAGGTCCATTGACCCTGGGCAGATGCTCTGGCCAGTTTGCTTCACCGGTGGTATGCTTTGGCCAACAGCACAGTGCCAAACCCTGCCTACGAAGTCCCTGATTGGCTGGAGACGACTGTCTAAGGCCTAGGATAAAGACAGGAAGCTGCTTGCGTAAAGTGACCTCTGGCTTTCTCCCAGATCCCAGCCCTATCCTACTGAACACTCCTGCTTTAACCTGCCTCCTGGTATTGCCTTGGTCCTGCCCCTGCCTTGCTGCATTTGTCTACCTGTATCCGGACTCCGCTTTGGTTTTCTGATTCTGGCTCCTGACCAGGCATTTAATCACCCGGCTAGCGACCTAGCTTGTTTCCTCAGCTCTTGATTTAGCATCTGGCCACCTGACTACTGACTCTGCTTAACTCCCAAGTCGTCATTATGGCTTTGCCCTCCTGGACCAGCTGCCAGCTTTTGACCTGCTTCAGTCATGTTAACTAGCATCATTCTGGCCACGATTCTGCAGCCAGTGTGAACAAGTCAGCTGGGCATGGGGTGGTTAACATGACTCCTCAAGGCAGTGAGTGAAGGCAAGTCCACTCATGCCGCCCCCCCGCTCTAAACTGCTGCTTCCACATCCCTGGTTGCCCCCAATCACTGCTCAGTTCAGCTAGGTCATGCAGAAGACTTGGTCAGCAACAGACCATCTAGGGCCACAATGCACAAACCCTTTACTCCAGAGGAGTCCCAGTGGGCTTTGGTGGGACTTCTCTGGAGTAAATAGCTTGTAGGCTCTGTCTTCAACACAAGCAGGATACTCAGTCTGTTATAGTGGGGACTTGGTTACACAATACAACCAGACTGCTTCTGAGGCTGGGGATAATGCACGAATAGTCTGATCTCTTGCTAACGTAATGGAGAAAGCTCCTGCTTCCGCTGTCTGTCTAATGCCCCGAATAGCAGAGGACACTCAAGCACAGCCCCTGGAGTGCATTAAAATGACGAAAAGCTACATCTCCCTGCAAAGGATACAAAAGAGCTCAGGAGGAAGTGATGGGGTGGGGGTTGCCACAGACAGTCTTACTTCAGCTGCTCCTCTATTTTTTATATGTTTTGTTATTTAAATATTAATAAAGTACCATCGAGAGGCTGTAATGAAGCTGATTTTCTACTTGGGCTTCCCGATTGCAGCTTCCTCCTCCCCTTCCCACGCAACATTCCAGCTACACCCTGGCTTTTCCAGTCAGCTTTGCCAGCCTCCTGGCCACCCTCAAACAGCTCCCCCCTCTCCCCCCATTGCTTCCCTGTAGCTCCCCCTGCTGTTTGGCCCTGGGCTCCCCACCCAGCTCTGCTAATGTCCTTTAATTCTACCATGCAGCACCTGCTATTCCACCCCGCCCACAACCCTGCCAATGCACCTCTTTCCTGTCCTGCAGGTCCCCTGCTATTCCAGCCCTCGGCTCCCCACACAGCTCTGCCAATGCCCATCACTCCTGCCCTGCAGCCCCCCTGCTGTTTCAGTCCTGAGCGCCCCACACAGCTGTGCCAATGCCCATCACTCCTGCCCTGCAGCCCCTCTGATATTCCAGTCCTGAGCTCCCCCTACAGCTCGGCTAATGCCCATCACTCCTGCAGCCCCAGCTATTCCAGCCCTGGGCTCCCCGCATAGCTCTGCCAATACAGTTCTGTCCTTCAGAACCCCCTGCTATTCCAGCCGTAACTACACAGTGCACTGCCAGTCACACTGCTCTCTATTGCTTTGTTTGCTTCTGACAGAAACAAGACTCTTCCCTTTGCAAGCAGGAAAGAGCTATGTCTCTTCAGCCCCACACACAGAATTGTAAATGGAGGTTAAACACTTCTCTTGCACACATACCACATGCACTCACTCCTATAGCCCTGTTTCTGCATGGCTACCTCTTGAAGTCTTTTATGAAGATCAGTGCCCTGCATTTCCTGCTCCAAGCTAAATTGTGTCCAGCTTCTAGTAATATCTCCTGCTGCTGCGGTTCCAGTTCCCAAAGGGTTCCTGCAGCCTGCTATCAGGATCATGCCATGTGTTCTAGGCAAGGCCTGACTGGATGAGTTTTCCAACTAGCCTAACCTCCAGCTGCAGCAGTGCCATCAGCTGGGGACCAGCAGGCTGCTGCCCTTTCTTGTAAGGTATATCCAGTGGCGTGGCTAATAGGATGCAAGTCTGCAGGGCAGCTGTTCATAGGGCAGGCTTTCCCTGAGCAGAAACAACAGACTGACTTGCTTCTGACCTCCCGCTCCAAGCAGATGCTTTTATTAGCAATACAGGCAAGAGAAGAGCGCCGATCTCTGCAGAGATGCTACAGGGACAGCTTGTTTATACAAAACACAGACAGTGCAATACAGGGCAAACACTGCTGAATGAGAAGGAGAAGCCAGTCTGACTCTTGCTGCTAGTTGGTCATCTCTGAGCAACAAACAGGATCATGCAGGGATGGGATCAGAGCTGAAATCATTAGGGCTTTTGCATTTGGAAGAGATGTTGCCTTTAATGAATCTTCACATCTTGAGTTTGCACCATTGTAACTGTTTGCACAAAATTCATTTAATTCACTGGGAATGACATGTGGGCTGGGCACAAGAGTGGGACATCAGAGATGGCGGCCCTCTCCTAAGCCCCACCACCTGATGATACTCAGGAGGCAGAGAGATTGCGGGGGGGTCAGCAATCTTGCACAGCAATAAAAGTCACAGATCTGTTCTCCAATGGGTGGGGGCATCAAGGCAGCACTGTGGCTTCTGCCTCTCTGACAACAGTGCAAACAGAGCTAGAAAATCCAGGGAGGAGGAGAGCAAGAACCCCCCACTCTGTGTCCCCAAAGCAGTGCCTATGAATTCATTTAATTATTTAGTTTAATTAGTTTGGTTAGACTTCAACTTCTTTTCAAAGCTCTGTGATACCATAGCAAACCACTTTGCCCAATTCCCCTAGCATCCACCTCTTTGCTGTGTGGAGTCTCGAATAGCCCAATGTTAGGCTACGCTGGGGGTGTTTTGGTTTTTTGCTCTTGTGTTGTTGTTTTTTTTTTTTTAAAAAAGAAGCTTAAACAATGAAGGAAATTATACATAATATAGTATCTTCCTACATACACCAGACTTGAACCGTTGACCTAACTGCCTTTTCATAGCTCTACCACTAGAGCTACAAGAAAAGCAGCTGGGTTGGGGTTTTGTGTGGGAGGAGAATGGGGGATTGCTTTTTTTAAAAAAAAAAGAATTAGAATAAAATTCAGCCACTAGAGAAGAACTTTGCATATTGCCCAATAATTTAAATAGGTGTTTGTTTAGACTACTGCAGCAATGTTAGCAGGGCAGACATGCTAAGAGACCTGGGCTCTACTTCTCGCTGAGTCACCGGTCTTGTTTGTTCGTTTACAAAGGAATCGGCAGGTGCTGGTTAAAAGGGTCAGGTGTCCCAGAAGTTGAGGCAATGGAAGTCAAACTCAAAGTCTACTGTTCGAGGGCATTCTCCAAGGCTACAGCACAGCTCCTCTTGAGCTTAGCATTCATGCAAATTTTCCCCAGTAGCTATGGCCACTAGCCGCTATTGAAAGCAGGATTCCCTACCAAATGGGCCAATGCTCTGCTATGACATTAACCCCAATATTTTATTTTTCATCCAGAAGCTGAAGCCTTCAGCCTTTCCTGCCTCTGAAGATGACAAAGCATTAGGGGCCTCGGAGGTGGGGAAATCTACAAATGCAATTAATCCCATTTAACCTGTGAAATAAATTCCAGCCAGCCCACCTGAAGTAGCCCATAGAAAGGAAGAACTGGGGGGGCGCAGTGTGTATGACTGTTAGAAATCCTTTACTTTAAAGGCTGTCTGATGGGGTAGGTTCTCTCCTATGCCGCAGTGGTTCTCAAACTTTTTTGAACAGCCCCCTCTCCACCCCTTCTGTTTGTGCTTGTCTGGGATGGTTGAGGCCCATCCCCCCCCCCACCACATGCATCCCCCCCCCAAAAAAAACTTGTTCTCTCTCCCCCCCCCCCCCCCCATGCTTCCCCTCTTTCTCCCCCTTGCCATCCCATTGGCTGCTTGTCGAGTGGCAGATTAAATTTAAAATTGTGCTGCTGGTTTTTAAGGTCCTGAATGGCAAGGCCCTGGCTAGATTTGAGATGTACTCCTGCAACTTCACCCTGCTGTCTGTCTGTGCGCGGATGCCACCATTGCATAGGGTGGCCATACCGCCCCTTTAAAAGAGGTCGCTTATGAAAAATACATGTTGCAGGGTTGCATTGGTTCCAGTTCATCCCTCCTCACCTTCAAAAAAACCCTTTTTGTTTTTCAGCTGCTTTTAAAGGATCTACTGCTGGTTCCCCCGTTTTGGGTCCCCCCCCCCTTTTTTTTAACCTTCCCCTTTTCAAATTGTTTTAAATTGATTTTATAGTGTTTTATTGTATTTTAAATGTCATTGTAAAGTACTCTGAGCACCACCTGGCAGAGGCGTACTGTATAAATAAAATTATTATTATTTTATTTTGATTATTCCCCCTACCTCAGTGAGAACGTGGAATTAGGATGTTTGCCAGCTGGGATCCTGCTTGCGCTCTCCCAGATATCTTCCATGCTCCCATCTGCCATGAGAATTTCGGTCCTAAGGTGCATATACGGATATAGGCTGGATTAGGTAATAGGGGGAAGGTCCACAGGTTCAGTAGATGATTAGCCACCACGTACGCAGCCTTAGCAAGGGGGAAGGTGGAGCTATGATCTAGGTTGGATAGAAGAAGTCAGGAAAGGAAACCTAAGAAATAGGAAAAAGGGGGAAGTGGAGGGAAAGTGTCCTTGTTAGCAGGCTAAACTTGAGGAGTCCAAGAGCCTGGAGTAAGGTCCAGTGCCCCCTAATAAAAGGGAGCAACCTAGGATACCCAGGGAAGGCTCTGAGGAAAAGACTGTTCATTCGTTTCCTTGCGGTGTGAGGGAACAGCCCCCACCAATGGGATGAAACCAAAGAAATGTGTTCTTGCCTTAGGAGTGGAACTGGGCATATTGAGTGGGGGAATGTTTCCTTGGGGCGGGACATGGAGGTCAAATTTCTGGATGCCATAAATGACTGCTTCCTAGAACAGGTGTGGAAGCAATGAGAGGCGGAGCTATTCTAGATCTAGTCCTGAGTGGCACGCAGAACCTGGTGCAAGGAGTAACTGTGGCGGAGTCACTAGGCAATAGCGATCAAAATATGATCACATTTGACATAATTTCTGCAGGGAGAAAGACAAACAAAAGTACAGCAGAAGCACTGAACTTTAAAAAGGGAGACTATGACAAAATTGCAGGAGCTGCATTGCAGGAGGGGGCGGGATATAAGTTTGAAAAATAAATAAATAAATAAAATGAGGAAACTAGTTAAAAAGAAACTAAAAAGCACAGTTGCAAGGGCTACAAGTTTGCAAGAGGCGTGGAGGCTATTTAAAAGCACCCTTCTGGAAGCCCAGATTAAATGCATCCCGCAAGTTAAAAAAGGAAGCAGGAAGACCAAACGTCTTCCACTGTGGTTAAATGGGGAGGTGAAGGAGGCTATTAGAGCCAAAAAGGCATCCTTTAAGAAATGGAAGGCTAGTCCCAATGAAAATAATACGAAAGAGCATAAACACTGGCAACGTAAATGTAAAGTGTTAATAAGGCAGGCCAAGAGAGATTTTGAAGGGAGGCTTGCTAAAGAGGCAAAAACAAGCAACAAAAACTTTTTCAAATACATCAGAAGCAAGAAGCCTGCTAGGGAGTCAGTTGGGCCATTAGATGACAAGGGAGTAAAAGGGGCGCTCAGGGAGGATAAGGACATTGCAGAGAAGCTGAATGAGTTCTTTGCGTCGGTCTTCACTGCGGAGGATTTTGGGGAGGTACCCACGCCGGATCCTTGCTTTGTGGGCGAGGAATTGGAAGAGCTGTTACAAATCAATGTGACGTTGGAGGATGTTCTAGGGCAAATTGACAAACTGAATACTAACAAGTCACCAGGGCCAGATGGCATTCACCCCAGAGTTCTGAAGGAACTCAAATATGAAATCGCAGACCTACTGTTAGTAATTTGTAACCTGTCACTAAAATCTGCCACTGTACCCGAGGACTGGAGGGTGGCAAATGTAACCCTGATATTTAAAAAGGGATCCAGAGGCGATCCTGGAAACTACAGACCAGTAAGCTTGACGTCTGTGCCGGGCAAAATGGTGGAAACCATCATTAAGGACAGAATTACAGGGCATGTTGACAAACATGGCTTAATGGGGAAGAGTCAACACGGATTTAGTAAAGGTAAGTCATGCCTCACTAACCTGTTGGAATTCTTTGAGGGTGTAAATAAGCATGTGGACAAGGGAGACCCAGTAGATATAGTGTACCTGGATTTCCAGAAAGCATTTGATAAGGTCCCTCATGAGAGACTCTTGAGAAAATTAAAAAGTCATGGGATAGGAGGTAGTGTCTTACTATGGATCAGAAACTGGTTAAAAGATAGAAAGCAAAGGGTAGGACTAAATGGTCAGTTTTCACAATGGAGAGATGTAAAAAGTGGTGTGCCTCAGGGATCTGTATTGGGACCGGTGCTGTTTAATGTATTCATTAATGATTTGGAAAAGGGTGTTAAGAGTGAGGTGATCAAATTTGCAGACGACACCAAGTTATTCAAGGTAGTTAAAACACGAGCAGACTGTGAGGAACTGCAACAGGATCTTACGACACTGGGTGCCTGGGCATCTAAATGGCAAATGAGATTTAATGTGGACAAGTGCAAAGTGATGCACGTAGGGAAAAATAATCCAAACTATGCGTACACAATGCTGGGTACTAAGCTAGGAGTTACCACTCAGGAAAAGGATCTGGGGGTGGTTGTGGACAATACAATGAAATCCACAGCGCAGTGCGCAGCAGCAGTCAAAAAAGCAAACAGAATGTTAGGAATTATTCGGAAGGGGATAGAGAATAAAACTGAGGATGTCATAATGCCTCTATACAAATCAATGGTGCGACCGCACCTCGAATATTGTGTGCAGTTCTGGTCGCCCCATCTCAAAAAAGACATAGCTGAACTAGAAAAGGTACAGAGAAGGGCAACAAAAATGATCAAGGGCATGGAAGGGCTCCCGTATGAGGAGAGGCTTGGTAGGTTGGGGCTCTTCAGTTTGGAGAAGAGACAACTGAGAGGAGATATGATAGAGGTCTATAAAATCATGAGTGGTGTGGAACTAATAAGCAAGGAGCAGTTATTTACCCTCTCAGCTAGTACTAGAAGTAGGGGACACTCCATGAAACTCATGGGTGGCAAGTTTAAAACAAATAAAATATTTTTTCACTCAGTGTATAATTGGGTTGTGGAATCTACTGCCAGAGGCTGTGGTAAGAGCCAGTACTATAGCTGAGTTTAAAAGAGGTTTGGACAAGTTTCTGGAAGATAGATCCATTAGCCGCTATGAGCCAGACAGGATCAGGGAACATGACGGGAGCTGGGGGAAAACAACAGGGAATGGGGATCCCCCATTGTGACCTGTTGGGTGCTTCTCCCAAGCCACCATGATTGGCCACTGTGAGAGACAGGATGCTGGGCTAGATGGACCATTGGTCTAATCCAGTATGGCACTTATGTTCTTATAGAGCCAGGGCGGTAGGAAACACACAGGACCCAAACACAACATTCCCCTTTTGGATCCATAGCATCACTTGGCTTTCAAACACTCGTCCGGTAGCCCTAGCAACATGGAGGCTAGAGGGTCCATTCCTGCTAGAAAGAAATGGAGCTGGGTAAGAAACACAAGGGAGAGGAGGAAGTAGTGGATGAATATGAGTCTTGGGGCCTGCAGCCTACTGATGCTTGGGCTGCCCCTCTGGCCAATCTTGCACAGTCATTGCCGGCTGGGGGAGAACTGACTCAACCTTCAAGGCTACCATATAGAGAGAGTGGAGAAGCAGCCAGCCGTGTCCTGGCCCCTGCATCAGGGAGAAGAATGAGGGAGCATGTCTGCTACGCCTGCTACAGAGCAAAATTCAAAGGAACCCCTCTCTCTGGACTGAGGGACCAGACTCCCTCTCTCTGGACTAAGGGACCAGACTCTCCATGGCTGGGAAGATGAGAGGAGACTGCAGTGTAATCTCACATTGTGTGTGTGTGTGCGTGCGCCGCCTCCTCCCTTTCCCCCCCCCCCCCCCAGGATGGGTGTGTTGAAGCCCTGTTCCCAATGCCCACTGGCAGTGACCTATCCTTCCCCTTGCAAGGGGAGGGACTGGGAAAACCGCTGCTCGGACCACCCATGCTGCTGCCGCATCACTGATGCTCCAAAGGCAGAGTAACAACAGTAGCAGCCCCCCTCCACCAAAATAAAAAAACTCCACCCACTCCTCACTTCTCTCCCTGAAAAGTCAGGCCTGTTTAGAAATACAATGGTCCAGTGAAGAGCAGAGGGGAGGTCACAGAGACACAAAATAAGGGAATATCAGCAACAAGAAATCCCCCACAAAGCAGAGGATGAGAGAGGAGAGGACAGATCTGCTCTCTGCTGAGGTGAGAGAGTAAAGAGTTGCACCAATGAGAAGGCGGAAATCATTTGTCCTGGAGAGGAAGAGGTTCAGCTCACATTCACGGCACCTAAATACATTTACTTTCCAGAGTAACGTAAGTTAGCAGTAGTAGTAGACCCTTTGGCAGATGTTTCCGAGAGCTTCAGAGAGGTGATATCCCTCAAAAGAACTGACGAGACCAGCATGGGGCACTTGCTAAGGAAGGGAAGCCCAGGGCTTGACTGGCAAATTGATTTTTTTTAAAAATGAATAAAGCTACTGTTATGTGAGCGTCAGGAGAAAATAAGTGATGATCAATAGCCAGCAAAACAGACTTGCCAAAGACAATTCAAGTCAAACCCAAGTCAATAGAACGATGGCGAGCGCCATGCGTTTCTTTGAAAGGACAACAAGCTGAACGGATAAACAACATGTGGTGGATGCAACGTCTCTCAATTTTAAAACTGTATTTGATACAATTCCATGAGCCATTTCCACTGAGGAAGACTAGCGAGTTGTGGACAAGAGTTATTTGAGGAGGGAATGCTTGAATCAATAAAAATACCTAGGACAAACCACATCCATACAGAATTCTGTGTTGGATTAGGAGGAGGAATCGATTTGGTTCCCACAAGGAAGCAGGCTTTGTTCACTATTCGTGTCAGCCCCAGGAATGATTTCGAGAGGGTGGGAAAGCTGATTCAATGGGCTAATCCTGGAAGGGGTTGCTGATGTTTAGAAGAAAAGGCCATAAATCAATAACTTGTGTCCAGGAAAAGATATGTGGAGTGGCTCACCCACAAAGAAATAATCAGAGCAGGCCAGGCGGCCATGCCACAAGGAAGGCCTTAGAGAAATAGAGAAAGGCTTAAGGGAGGCGCATGCCGTACTGACAGGACTGGTCCAGGCACGTGCAGAATGGGCAACTGCGAAGGGCCCCACAGGAGTAAAGTGGAAATGACAACAGAAGTGTGAGAAGCACCGGTGTAACATACAGACCAGCGGAAACTCCAGTGGGGGGAGCTCCAACCTCTGGGCAGCATGCAGCAAATCGAGAGCCCCCCCCCCCCAATACATGGGGGCCATGAGTAAACTAGAAATAACAGCATAAGGGCTTGTAATGCCAGGAGCCCATTAACGCTTATACGTTGTTTTGAAAAAACTGACATTAACTGTGTCTTGGGGTGTTTTTTCTATCCCCCATCCTCAGTACTGACATTTCTGGAATGTGTAAACCACCATGAAATGTGATGGGGTAGTTTTTTAACCCCAGGTGAAAAACCTGGGGTTCAAAAAAATACCCCATGACAAAATGTATTGGGGTCGTTTTGGGCCACAGGTTTTTTTTGTTCACAAAAAAAAAAAAGTTAATGGTAACCAAATTTTCTTTGAGTATATTGTATATCTGGGTCCAGGTGACAACGTCCTAAAAAGGCAAAGTTGGATAGCCACTAACTGCAAGTTTTTGTGAGAAATGCGCACCCAGGGTAGGAAAATACCCCCAGAAAATGTATAAGGGTTAAATGAACATCAAAAATTAATTTCAGTAACTTTTTTCTGATGCCCATCACACATCACTAGTTTAGGAGCGACCCACACAGCCATTTCACACAAGGACTCAACTTCCCTGGAAATAGCTCTGTATACCGAAAGCACAATCCTCCCCCACCGAAGTCAATGGCTTGGTTCCCATTAACTTTAATGGCTAGATGATGGGACCTTGCGTGACTTTAGCAGCATGCCCTTGTCAGTATCCTAGGTAAAACAGAGTAGTTCTTGCTTTCTTCTCAGCACTTGTTAGACCTCAGAGTTCTCTATGCAATTGAAAGTTACACTTCACAAAATAGAGAGAGAGTTTAGAGAGGAGTAACAGAAAGGGTAAAAGGTCTGAAAAATAAACCCCATGAAAAAAGCCAGCATTGCTTAGTCCAAAGAAACATGGCAGAGAGGAGTCACCATAATTGCCTACAAGAACCCAAAAGGACATTGTGAAGAGGGCAGATTTCAGTTCTGTTAATCAGTCATTGAGGATTATTAGGTGACTAGGTTTAAAGTGAAGGATAGCATAATTAGGTTTAATATGAGAAACATTTTACCTAGTCCATCATTTGGGGAATGGGATGAGCTGCCCCAAAAGGCTGTGGAGTGCTCATTGTCTGATCAGAGATATCGGATAATCGATCAGTAAAGATGAAAAACCCCTGCACCAAGACAGGATTAACTGTACCTCATCAACCAGATGAATCAAGGGCATAGCTAGAACAGGTGCAGGCAACGCAGCTGCACCAGACCTGAGAGCCTGGCCATGAGGAATGTGTGTGCACAGGCAAATGGGTGCTTAGCACCCACTGACTGCTTGCTAAGTGTCTTGGGGGGCCGCTCCATCTCCTGCACAAGAGCCCATCCAACCTAGTTATGTCTCTGAGATGAAGCCACGGAACAGAAGAACATAGCCTGTGATCAAACCAAAACAGAACATGCCACAAGTAGAGAGTACAAATGACTTTGGCACTCCAGTGCCTGAAATGGCGGTGAATGAATTCAATAAGGTACATTCCAATGACTTAAACAAGGGAGCCATGCTCCGAGCTGCAAAGGAAGGTGAAAATAAACCCAGGGTAACCAGACAATCTGACCTGGGAGAAAAATATTCCTGGACAAATGTAAACACTCACCTCTGAGTGCTAACAAAGCTAGCCCTACTCAGATACAGGAATGAAAGCAATGAGCCATGCAAATTAAAGAGCCAATCAATTTCATCCATCAAAATCCATGGGTCACATCACAAATCCTGCAAGGTTTGCACGGGGGTTTATACCAGTTGACCATTTGTTTGTTTGCCATTCCCTGTCAGTTAAGAGGTACAAGAAGTAGTGAAAAGTCAGATCAACATGATTAAACTGCTGGAGTCCCTTTTTAAAAGGGCTGCCAGTTCTCCCAGTGGGTCCCACCACTACCACTGCTCTGTCACCAGAGAAACAGCAGCAATGGCAGTCTTTCCTTGGGAAGGGATCACCCTCAGCTGCTACTGCACCAAGCTGCCTGCTGCTGCACGTTCTCCAGCCGCTGGTTAACAGAGGATCGGGTTTCCGGGGACCTGGGGCCAACGCTTCAGTGTCCACTTCCTCCCAGCCTTGGGGACACAAGCATCTCCCCTGACATCAGTGAAAACAGAGTGTTAGCTTCAACTTTAGGTCATTTGCTTAGCTCACTTGTTTTAATGAAGTCAACGTTTAACCTCAATGTTTTAAACAAAAGTTGCATTGAATTAATCGAACTAATCATGGTCTAATTTTGACTATGCTGATTCAGGTGCAAGGAACCCTTTCCCTCCCATAGGGCCACTTTGAAAGTTAGTACAAGCTCATCAGGCTGGGTAAGAATTATGGATGGAGGTGCTTGTGGGGAAGAAGGAGAGAGTCCAGATCATGGATCTGTGCCATGGATCCATCATCGATCCTTGAGTGCATGACTTCACGACCACTCTCTTCCCGTGAGCTCACCCTTTCAGTGCTTCAGGGACTGGATCCATGATAATTGAATCCAGGAATTCAAAAGGGACCAAATAAAAAAACAGCCACAGGCCAGATTTGGCCCATGTCCTTGATGTTCCCCACTTCTGTTGCTTAAGGAACTGAGTGAATGAAATGAAGCTGGATTCTGTTAGAAAGCTCACAATGGTGCAAATTCCAATCTTTGCTAAAGGAAGCAGACATAGGAAGAGACCTCAATGGTCACCTAATTCAACCCCTCCTCGGAGGAAGGAGACCCTATAGTTTTCCCATCACAGGCAGATGCTTGTCCAGCCAGGTTTGGAAAATACTAGGATTGGATTCACAAAGCAGAACAGCCCCTTTTCCTTTCAGCCCTCATACAAAGTAACCCACCACTGCAGGCAAATCCATGATCCTGTGACTTGACCTGAAGCTGTGAATGAGCCTGATTCCTCGTGCTGTGCAGGTGTTGGAAGGGGAAAGTTCAGCTACTGAAGCGAATGGGGAAGGTACAGGCAGTCCTTGCAGTTCAGGTGGAAGCAACAGCTTTGATGGAGCATGTAACAGTGGGCGCTGGAGTCAATGCAATTAACTGGACTCCATGGAACTCCGATTGTAGGAGCAGAGCTGACAGGGGTGTCAATCCTCTTTTAGTAACTCATGGCAGAAAAGGTGTTGAGGGCACAATTGATTTCCTCTGCCTGGTGCCCAGGCTAGCAAAACAGGAGGAGCAGGGTATGAAAGTCCTGTTGCTGGGCTAAGCAGTAGTGAGAGAGAATCTCAGGGTAGGAGTTCATAGAAGCAGAAACCCAGACGTTGGCACCCAACTCTATTAATTGCTCATGAAGTGTCTCAGCTTTGAATCTAGAGAGGGCTTGGTTGCCACGTTGGTCCCAAACACAGAGATGAAGACAAAGGAAAGCAGATGATCTCTTTTATCGGACCAACTTCTGTTAGTGAGAGTATGCAGGCTTTCAGGCCACACTGGGCCCTTTCTCAGGCTGGTAACAAATCAGAATGACATAGAGGGCAGGTATACATAAGGCGGCAGCGACATTGGTGGGAGCGGATCACATCTGAACTACTCTCTCAATTCTGACAGTCATTCCTGCTTTGAATGAAAACTGCCTGCAGGCAGCTCTCAGCAAAATCCTTCCAGTCCAATATGAACCAGTGGGAGGGAATGAAATCCAGTTCCCCGCAGGGCAGTTTCAGGGCCCTGTCCAGGAGCTAAGCAGCAGGAGAGGCTTGGGGAAGCTAGGTCTGCTCAAGCACAGGCAGAGAGATGTTGGAAGCGTTCAGAACACTCTTCAGAAGAAGCCACCACTCCCCAGCAATCGGAAGCTGCTCACCATGGCCCTTCCTCTGTTGTTCATTAGCGCCACCAGGCATTGCAAAAATGAGCCATTACAGGGCAGAGTGAATTCAATGCAGACGCAGGAGAGGAGAAGGGCAGATAGAAAAACGAGAACAAATATCCTCTCAGCACAAAGGAGGCAAGCAGGAGGGCCCATGGAGAGAGTGACAAACTTTCCATGCAAGAGGGCAGTTCCCACCAACAGCAGCAGGGTGGCACTGGGCTCCTGTCTGCCACTTCACTCCCCGGAGATGGCAGCAGGGATCAGGTGCAGGCCCGAGTCCCCAGGTTTCTCTGGCAAAGCGCTGAATCTCCCGTCTTCAGATCCAGGAAGCTTGGCCCATCACTGCCCGTGCTCCTCAGAAACATGTAGGAGAGGCAGCTCTTGCCTCAGAGCTTTCAGCCGCAGGATTCCTTCCTCCAGGTCGATGCAGCTCTGGCGGGAGCAGAGGAGGGCTGGTTAGGCACAATATGGACCACTATCAACGGGCACATGGTGCTCAATTCTGGGTGGAAGTGAGAGGTCACCTCATACTCTCTTCTCCTCTCTCCCTCTCCATGAGACCGATTTCAGAACAGGTTCTCTTATCAAATACAGGTTACTCTTCCTACAGAAATACCCCTCTGCCTCCTTCTCCCATCCCCTTCCATCACCAGCACCTTTTCCATTGTTAGAGGCTGGTCCTTAATCTCTACCCTCCCTTTCCCCACCTCTCCCAGCCACTTGCAGCCTCATGAGCAATTCACCATTCTCACTCTAGCAACCTTGTGAATGGCCATTTCCTATAGAGCCCGCAACATGAGTGTTGGAACCCAGTGGATATGGAGAGAGAGCAAGTTGCTCTTCAGAATACTCTGTGTAGACAGGCCCACCCCGATTGCATTCTGCTCACTGAGGGACGGAGACTTGTATCAGATTTGAATGAGAGGGAGGCCAGCCCCTTACCTTGAGAGACAGAAGAGTTTGGAGGCCAAAGGAAAACTCCAGTGTTTAATCATCTGGTGAAACAGAGAGGAGACAGTATCAGATAGATTTTAAGTTGAAGTTGAGAGGTAGAACCATCAACTGCACTTAGGGTTGCCTTGCCACCTTTTGCAGTTTGACCCCGAGACTCCTATTATGGCCTATGGGAGTCTCAGGGTCAAACGGCAGAAGGTGGCAACCCTAACTACACTCCCAGAATGCTTTGCAGTTATGTTAGGCTGAGTTGTAGAATTTTTCTAGTATCCACCTCTGTGTAACTTCTGCTCTTTGTACATGCAGAATCTATCAAAAACACTGGCTTAACAAGAGGAAGAGATACAGGAGACTTCCCCCTGACCTTAATCCCAAATTCTCACCCCCCATCCCCACACACTTTCCTAAGGAGAAGTCCCTTCTTCTTTCTTAATTAGGATGTTGCTAGTGACCAGCAGCCTTCGGGCCCTCTGCCACAGCTGCTCAGTCAATCTCCCCTTGCTGGCGAAAACAACCCTAACACCTCACAGACCCGCTGAAAACATCCATGCGGTGTTTTGCAGCTTTTTAAAGATATGATATGTCCAGCAGAAATGGGATGTCATTCTGGGAAACTTACTTCCATTCAAGATTTGCATAATTGACCCAATTTGCATAATTTGTTCTGTTCACAGAACTTAGTTGCAGAATGGGGGGGGAGGGGGAATTGCAGACTACGTAGGGCCCTGCCCATGGTTCCATGAGGACAAAGCCATTGCAAGCATTTCTCTGCCGTTTCTCTACCTATTGGCCTAGATACTATTAAAGCTTGGGAACTCCTACCTTGGTCCACTCCCCTTCACCACACTTTCCCACACAACCCACCTGTACGTGCATCACAAGGTAAGAAGAGCCGTTATTACTGAGGAAGTTCTAATATACTCACCCACAATGAGCGCTGAGCACTGCACCATCTCCTGGCCTAGCTGTATCTCCACCTGCTCCACTCGGCCAACAACACCAGCAGAAATAGGAAGAGAAAGATTCCTGCTGTCGGTGTCAGACACTTCCTCCAGCCTGTGGGGCACAAGGCATGTGTCACAAAGAGATACTGGACTATTGGTCTAACAAACATGTAAAGCTGAAGGTTAAACATGTATGCAATGTTAAAACTGAGAACTGTAAACTCACTTCATGTAATCATGTAATGTAAAACTGAGAACTAGAAACTCAATCCAAGCACCGGAGAGAGACAATGATATGCCAATGTGTATTCAGAAAGGCTAACACCTTTGGAGACACCAGACAGAAACCCCATTGAGTTGCAAATACAGCTCTTTCTTTGCCTATGTGACACAGAACACACAGAGTTCTCCAGGCGGGAAAAGGGAGACAAAGGAACTTGAAAACATATAAAAGGGGAGATTGTTGCTATCGAAAAGACAATTGGAATTCAATTCAACCACTGACTCGCTGAGTCTAGGATCGAAGCTGGGGGAAGGTTAGCAGTCTGCCATCCATCTTTGCTGAAGCGATTTTTTGAGAAAAGAACTTTGCTTTCTACCAGCTAAGAGACAAAATGCCCAGCCCCAACATTAGGCTGAGAACGAATTCATGTGCATGGACTTTCTGTAGAGACTCACCCAGTACAGATCAGGAATGCGTTATCTTACTGTTTGCTTTATTAGCCACTCTGGTCAAACTATCTTTGCTTACGTAATCAATACACTTTCTTATTCACTAAGAAAGTGTCTGTTGTCTAGCATTGGGGACACAATCTGAGTACTTGTGCTTTCAAGCACTGGCCAACCCAGAGAGAGAAAGTGTGTAAACGGGAAGTTTCTGGGAAGTTGGGAGACGACAGGATTATCCCACTTGCAGGACTGAATCCGCCAGAGAGAACTGGTTCAGGTGAGCTGCAAGTAAGGGAAATTGAGTCACCTAACCCAGGAAAGTGGGGTACTGGACCCCCAAAACCGTGACAGCATGTTACTTCCTGAACACTAAGGACCGAGAGAACTGTAGCTAATGCCTAGCATTTCACCACCTCTTGGAACTGACCTGCAAGATAGGGAACCTCAGACATTTCCTAAAACAGGGGGGGAAGTCTTGTGGCACCTTAAAGACTAAATTTCTTTAGCAAGAGCTGGCTTCCTCAGATGCAAGTCACCTCAGTTTTATCTGAGGAAGTCAGCTCTTGCCGACAAAAGCTCATGCTGAAATAAAGAGATTTTCTTTAGTCTAAGATTGCACAAGATGTTTTTTTGTTTTTGTTTTTTTACGTGGTTTTGAAGCTACCGACTAACACAGTTCCTCTTCTGGAATTCATACATTTCCTGGAGATGCAGGATCCAAGTCCCCCAGAAATCCATACACACAATGGGGTGGGCTTTCCTGTGTCAGCACAAACGGTTAGTGAATCTGCTTGGGATAGAGTATAGTATGTCTATTCAGGAGTGGATTTGTTTAACAGCACCCCCTGCTGTTCCAGCCCTGAGCTCCCCACACAGCTCTGCCAGTGCCCCTCACTCCTGCCTTTCAGCCCCCTGCTGTTCCAGCCCTGGGCTCCCCACACAGCTCTGCCAGTGCCCCTAACTCCTGCCCTTCAGCCCCCCTGCTGTTCCAGCCCCAGGCTCCCCACACACAGCTCTGCCAGTGCCCCTAACTCCTGCCCTACAGCCCCCCTGCTGTGCCAGCCCTGAGCTCCCCACACACAGCTCTGCCAGTGCCCCTCACTCCTGACCTACAGCCCCCCTGCTGTTCCAGACCTGAGCTCCCCACACAGCTCTGCCAGTGCGCCTCACTCCTGCCTTTCAGCCCCCCTGCTGTTCCAGCCCCGGGCTCCCCACACACAGCTCTGCCAGTGCCCCTCACTCCTGCTTTTCAGTCCCCCTGCTGTTCCAGCCCTGGGCTCCCCACACAGCTCTGCCAGTGCCCCTCACTCCTGCCTTTCAGCCCCCCTGCTGTTCCAGCCC
>QEPC01013926.1:1744945-1821058 GCA_003113815.1 Sphenodon punctatus | reverse complement strand
CCCCTGCTGTTCCAGCACAGGGCTCCCCACACACAGCTCTGCCAGTGCCCCTCACTCCTGCCCTGCAGCCCCCCTGCTGTTCCAGCACAGGGCTCCCCACACACAGCTCTGCCAGTGCCCCTCACTCCTGCCCTGCAGCCCCCCTGCTGTTCCAGCACAGGGCTCCCCACACACAGCTCTGCCAGTGCCCCTCACTCCTGCCCTGCAGCCCCCCTGCTGTTCCAGCACAGGGCTCCCCACACACAGCTCTGCCAGTGCCCCTCACTCCTGCCCTGCAGCCCCCCTGCTGTTCCAGCACAGGGCTCCCCACACACAGCTCTGCCAGTGCCCCTCACTCCTGCCCTGCAGCCCCCCTGCTGTTCCAGCACAGGGCTCCCCACACACAGCTCTGCCAGTGCCCCTCACTCCTGCCCTGCAGCCCCCCTGCTGTTCCAGCACAGGGCTCCCCACACACAGCTCTGCCAGTGCCCCTCACTCCTGCCCTGCAGCCCCCCTGCTGTTCCAGCACAGGGCTCCCCACACACAGCTCTGCCAGTGCCCCTCACTCCTGCCCTGCAGCCCCCCTGCTGTTCCAGCACAGGGCTCCCCACACACAGCTCTGCCAGTGCCCCTCACTCCTGCCCTGCAGCCCCCCTGCTGTTCCAGCACAGGGCTCCCCACACACAGCTCTGCCAGTGCCCCTCACTCCTGCCCTGCAGCCCCCCTGCTGTTCCAGCACAGGGCTCCCCACACACAGCTCTGCCAGTGCCCCTCACTCCTGCCCTGCAGCCCCCCTGCTGTTCCAGCACAGGGCTCCCCACACACAGCTCTGCCAGTGCCCCTCACTCCTGCCCTGCAGCCCCCCTGCTGTTCCAGCCCGGGGCTCCCCACACACAGCTCCGCCAGTGCCCCTCAATCCTGCCCTGCAGCCCCCCTGCTGTTCCAGCCCCGGGCTCCCCACACAAGCTCTGCCAGTGCCCCTCAATCCTGCCCTGCAGCCCCCCTCCTGTTCCAGCACAGGGCTCCCCACTGCCAGTGCCCCTCACTCCTGCCCTACAGCCCCCCTGCTGTTCCAGCCCGGGGCTCCCCACACAGCTCTGCCAATAGACAGGCAGGTGTAACAACAGGTCTGTAGTTTTAGAACTTTTGACACAATTCTCTTTTATGAATGGGTGTGGAAGGTGCAACTGTAGATGTGACTTCAGAATTAGAGCAAGGAAACCATTTTCAATACATGCTTTTTTTCCTTCCCATCCCTTCATCATCCCTTCTGCAGACAGACTCTCACCCCAGCTGTTTCGAGCAGCTCTTGGAGATGAAGTTGTGTTGGCAGCCGGTGTTAACAGCAGCTCTCAATACCTGGCCTTGACACTGAAAGAAAAATAAGGCAGGTTAATTACAGGGGGCACCAAGGAGGCACAGGAGGCAGGCTGGGCTAGGGAGGCCACCTGGACAGAGCTCAGACCCAGGGCAGGGAGCAGCGCTGGATCCAGGAAAGTTGGGGCCCTGTGCAAACTTGTGATGTGGGTCCCCTCCTAGCCCGCTGGAAATGGGAAAATGACGCTGTAATTAAAACTAAAAACTAACATGCTCTTTGGGGCCCAGGGACACACAAACCATAACCCTGCATTTAATGTACATACAGGCCCATATTTCATTTCATTTCATTTCATTTTTTATTTGTATCCTGCACTCTCTGGCCGAGGCAGCTCACAGCAAAAATGAAAAACATAAGAAAGCACAACAACTGGGTTAAATTCCACACAGGGGACCCAGTAACAACGAAAACAAAACAACCCATCCCTCTACAATACCCCTTAATAAAACCACACACCAAATCACAACAACTGGGTTTAATCCCACACAGGGGAGCCAGTATAATTTCATTAGATCCATACTATCATATATACCCTCCCCTTATCACTACCCCATAACAACATTCTAAATTCCTTCCATCTCAACTCCCATCCCACACCCTGTTGCCACCAGGGGGGGGGGGGGGCTCCACTTACCCCTCCCCCCGCTCTCACCGGGGGACAAGATCCCCATCCTACAATCTCTAAATACAAAAATGATCTGTAATATCCATCTAACAAAAACCCGTTCCATTATAGCACAGCAAAATTCATATAACAACAATAAAACAACCCATATCCCTCCCGCTCAATACACAGTCATCTGCTGACTCCCTCATTACTTCTCATATCCTCCCAACAACATCAAGAAGGACCCCACCACCACCCCTCCTACTCTCTCCATTCACATTCCCCTCTGCTTCAACTCCCTCTCCCACCAAATACTTATAACGACCTTCCTGCTCCTTCAGCATGTGCCCCCAGCACGGCCGATGGCCGCCCCCCGGCCCTTGTAGGGGCGGCTTGGAGATCAGCTGTCCCTGCCCTCTTAATGATTGCGGCAGCAGCACCAGCTGCATTTGTGGAGAATGTTATCCAAACGTCAATGTGACCAGTTTGTTTTTTTGACATGGCATGCCCCCCCACACTAACTGTCCATGTTCTTGTTGCCCCGCCGATCTTCAGCGGGGACAGACAGCAGTGGCAGCGGCGGCGGCGGCAGAGCATCCCAGCAGCGGCAGTGACAGCAAATGCGGCACAACGAGCCCCCTCAGAGGTCCGGCAGGTGGAAGGCCCCCGGTAAGGCTGTTTCCCCAGGAGCCGCTGGCAGCATGATGTCTAATGCCGTGTCTGTCCGGCAGAAGGGCCCCCACATACGTTATTTCTAGTATATTCATGGGGCCCAAGTGCTGGGGGCGCACTCCTGAGTTGAGGGGGAACCTCTGTGCTCTTGCCCTTGTGTTGTCATTTCAAGTTTATTCATAGACTCCATGTACTGGGGACCCCCCAAAGGGCCTCATGGGTCTGCACTTGCCTGGACACAGCACTGACAGGGAACACTCAGCAGACTGGTATCCTGGACAGGAGCAGGAGGGCTTGTGGGTCAGGGGTTCTCGAAACTTTTTGAACTTCCCCCTTCCATTTGTCCCCTCACCACACACACACACGCACACACCTACCTTGCTCTCTCCCCCCACCCCCTTTGCTTTCTCTCTCCAGCCCATTATTTTAGAGATTCTCCCTAGCTCAATGAGACTATGGTATTGGCCAGCTGGGGGCCTTCCCTCGCACCCCTCCCAGAATACCTTCAGAAGCCCCCACCCCCACCTCCAGTTTGTGAATCACTGAGTTAGGGCAACATTTGATTTTGCAGTGTGGCTAAATGGACCCTTGTGAAGAAGCCTGGGGATTGGGTACTTTGTGGAACAGGCAGAGGACTTGAGTCTGCAAAGACTTACAATCAGCTCATGCTGCCATGTTACGAGACCAACATCTCTTCGCCGTCAGTAACATTTCTCAGCTACTTGGTTTGGTCTTGCTGCTGATGGCCACAGAGGAGCAGACCATGCGGCTAGCTTTCCCTGTGGGCCAAAGGGTGATGGTAGTGATTGTCTGTCCCGGGGCCACATGGGGATTGGGTCCCTGCAGCTCATGTGGCTGCACCCAGTGTCTATCTGTAGGGTGGCAGCAGCTCCCCTTTGCCCAAAATACAGGAATCTGGATTGATCTCTCAATCTGGCTTTAAGAGACTAGAAATCTGATAGACACTCTGTGGGTGTGCCCCAGGAGGCCAACACACAGACAAGGATTCATCGTTAATGGGTGCTGCTAACAATTTTCTGACTTCTAAACTGAATCTTTTCAAGCTTTATTATATACACTAATCCTCCCAGAGGGCAAAAAGCCAGAACAAATTTAAACCTTTAAAATCAAACTGGTTTTGAATTGACTGAGCGGGGGAGAAAATGTGAGACGGTTTTGGAAAGCCAGAAGCATCCAATAAAGGAGGGGGAAATGTGACTGGCATAATCAGTAGTTGCTGGAGGGCCCAGGGCTTGCAGTGTTAGCAATGAACACATGACATTTGGGGCTAGCATAGGCACAGTTATAGGGGTGGTGGAGGGCAGGGAAGATGCATCCCCTTACCTTGTTTTGAGCAGAGGATGGAGGGAGGAAATGTATGTCCACATCCCCCAGACAAAGCTCTCAGCAGCTTAATGATTCAGTGCAGTGGTTCTCAAGGTATTTTAAACCAGCCCTTCGCATTCCTCTTATCTCTGGTAGTTGACCCTCCCCCGTTGCTTCCTCTCTCCCTCCCTGTTTTGTTTCTTCCCCTCTTTGTTCCCTTTGCTTTCTAATTCTCTTCCTCCAGTTACTACTCCATCATTTGGAAAATTCCCCCTAGCTCAGTCACAGCAGAGCCGAGTGCTTGTCGACTGTGCTCCATCTAAATCCCACCCACCCCCAATGCCTTCTGAACTCCCCTAGGAAGCCTTCCCCCAAGTCTGAGCGTGAAGAAATAGAGCATGGGCAACAGGTCGTCTGAATCCCACCCCCCCACCCCCCCAGTTCTTTCAGGGAGCAAAAGATTGATTTAATTTAATTGACCTAATCTCCCTACGCACTCCTGCACGCACTCTACGCGCTTCCTCTGTCCCCTCCCTCACTCTCCCTCATTTCTCCTGCTCACCTAACCGCCTTCGACCCTTCTCCCTCGCTGCCCCCCATGCCTGGAACTCCCTACCTACCCACATCCGCCTTGCCTCCTCCCTCCGCTCCTTCAAATCCCTCCTCAAGACCCACTTTTTCCTCGCCGCCTTTCCCAATGCCTGCTAGTCGTTCCCCATATACTTACTGTCTGCCCTCCTCTGCAGACTGCTGCAACCAACCTGACTGTAACCAAGCCAAGCACACGCACCTGAGACTTCGCATCCGCCTGAATGTTTGTTTGTCTTCTCCCCTGTCTCTCCCACTGTCCCCTCTCTCTGTTTCCCCCTCCTTGTCTTTTAGATTGTAAGACACAGGCAGGGACCGCATCTATTTAGCACCAGGCACATGGCTGGCGCTATATAAATGTTTATAATAATAATTATAATAATAATAATTTGAAGAACAAAAGGGTTTGGGCCAAGGAAGGCTATTTTACTGCAGGAGAAAAACATGCTCTCAGGGCAGACCTGCTGAGAGGGACCAAGGGGATGCTTGCCAATCTAACAAAAAGACGTGGAAGATTAAATGCTCCCCCCACCAACCCCATCCCTGCCCTGCTACATTTAGCACAAAGTTATGCCAGTGGGGGTTAGGTTAACACCAAAGCTACTAAAGCTTCAAACCTCTGCCCTAGCTTGCTGAGCCCCTTTCCCCCACATCAGAACATCAAAGGATGTCGGTAATAACATGATCTGGAGCTTTCACAGTGAGCGAGGGAGGATTTTATCAGGGGTGTGTGCTCTCAAGAAGAGTGTTAGGCTCAGAAAGATTCCATTAACATGTCGCTGAACTCACGGGAGTCAGAAATCTCTCATATGTTCTCAAGGGCCGCTTCCGCACTAACCTTACTGCTCGCTAATCCCTTGCTTGAACTTCCATACTAGCCTTGCGGCTCACAAACGCTTCTCCTTATACTACCCTATCCTTCAGGATCCCCCTTCTCCCACTGTAACTAAACTAAGCACATGCACCTGCAACTTCCCAACCAAGGACATAGAGGAACAGGCCCGGCTGTGGAAGATCGATTCCCCATCCCCTCCAGCCCCCATCTCCTTTCCCAGCAGCAGGTGATGCAGCTGCAGCAGGGAGCATGCCCCCATGCTCCTGGCCGGCTGCATCACTTGTCTCTATTCTAGTTACATTCCTGCTGTCAACTTCATGAATGTGTCCCTGTGTCCCTATGGTCCCCTCCCCCAGGTCTCCCCTTCTTTGTCCAGCCAAGATTGTAAGCCTGTTAGGGCAGGGACCTATATATCATGACTCTTTAGCAACAGCCACATTACTGATGCTATATAAACAAATTAATTAATTAAGATAAAATAACAACAGTAGCAGCCTGTGCATTAGATTAACAGGGTGTGGGTATTGGTTGCATTTAAGTATTACATTGACTCCATGTTAGCCAATGAAGTAGCCTGTGGCCCCGATTTAACCTGGATTGGGCATCTTTCCAGTCAACCCACAAATGGAAAAGATACAGGTTTCTCAACGGCTATTTGAGAAAGGAATGTACGACAGAGGCCTAGGCTGTGCCTCCCTCAAACAGCCATGACACACTCACACCATCTCACACGCCTACTTCTAAGCAGATGTTTGGCCACTGGAATGGAAAAATACCAGTCTCCTAAGGGTTAATGGCCTTGGGAAATGTAGACCAGGGAACAGGAGGTTCTGACGTTCCAGCAGCAGCTGAAGATGCCACAAACCATAACACAAGGCAGAAAAGACATCCTTAACGGTCGCCCAAGGCATGGGGTTTGTCAGCTAGTGCTTTTAATCACACGGGAAGGGAAGGATCCCTCTCAATGGAGCAGCCATGTCTCATGTGGGCCACCAGGCCCTTCTCCCATTGCAATGCATTTCGGGCTGAGACGCCTAATCAAGCTACCAGCTATTCAGAGCACAAAGCCACTCCACTGGGCTCTGGCCATGTTTATCCTTATATTTGTTGGGCCTGGGGAGTGAGGTGGGAGCCCCCAGAATGCAAGATAGAACTAAAGTGAATGTATGAACTTGCAAACGTCAAGCTCCTTGAATCTCACAATTGCAAATGGTTGGTGTAACAGGGTTGGGGCTGGCTGGGTGTGTACTCACAGGATGCTGCCCACAATTTTGTTCCAAGTGTCCTTTATTCACAGCGTCCCATCACTATACAGAGCAGATCACAGATATAGTCCCTCAGGACTCACAGGCTCTCCACGCCTTTGTAATAAGTCCCTTGTCAGCCTCAATCCCTCCTCCTCTAGCCAGATTTCCGGAGCCAGCCCTCACCTCTGGACCGCTTGGTACTCAAAGCAGAGCTTCCCTCCAGTTCCTGCTTCCTCCAAGGTCTCCCTGTGACCCTGTAACTAACCCTAGTTCAGGTTGTCTAGACTTTGGGCTGATGTAGCCACGCCCAAGCCCCAGGGCCGGCCCGAGGCGTGTGCCACCAGCGCCCAGGCACATGGCCCCGCGGGGGGAGGGGCCCTGCGCCGCCACGGGCTAGAGACTGACAGACACCGCCGGTTTTTGTTTTTTTCCCCACCGGGCGTCTCCGAGTCAGTCCTCATGTGGTGGGAGGGCATAAACTTCGTGGGAATCCCTGGCCAGTTATACGCTGCGGAGCTGAGCTGACAGTCAAGTTGCAGGTAAGTAACCAGCCGCCCCTCATCCCCTGAAAATCCCCCCTCCCAATTTTAGCGAGTGCCGGACGGCCTTTGGAGCCCCGCAGCAAGTCTTGGCACATGGCCCCTGAAACCCTTGGGTCGGCCCTGCCAAGCCCAGGTATGAGGCATCCGTGCCTGGGCTTCAGTGCCTGGGCCTCAGATTAGCACCTGCAGCTCCCTTGCTGCCTCCCTTAGAGCCAGTGCCCCAAATTTCCTGCTCGCTGCTACAGTCAGATTCTAATCAAATTCTCTGTATTCAAAAAGTTTGTTTTCCAAAGTTCACAAGTTCATTTTTTATTCATTCAGTTTTTGTTTGACAGTTCTTTTAAAAAGCTGTACGTTCTTGACTGTTTAACCCATGGCATGTAATGTGTTAAACAGTATGAATGATCAGATAAAACATTGGGTTTGGGTTAAACTTTGGGTTAAATGTTGAAGGGATGCTGGATCCCCCCTCTCCTAGAAAAGAGAAACCTCGTACCTGACATACAGATTCCCTGCTCCAGAAGCTCCTATCAACACTGAAATAATTTAAAAACTAGAGTAAGATGTTTAAAAGTATAAAAGAAGGAAGAGTCACATGTTAGGCTCAGAAAGATTGCATGGGAAGAGTATATTATTCCATTCTGTATGTCCCTGGTCTATTCTGTGTGCCGTGTCTCTATCAACAGGGTGACACACCCACAGCAAGTCTGACCCAAACGTATGTTTCCCTCCTCCTTCCTGAAGTCCTAGTAGACAGCTTTCCTTTGCCCCCAAACCTTTTGTCCTGAAAATGAAATCAAGCAAGTAAAAGGTGACTCAGTTCAATTAACCCATTAGCCATGTCCCACCATGCCTTCTTCCACCCACTGAACTCTATATGAGCTGCTTCAAGCACTTTCGGACTCAAAATGTGGGTGGAATATGGGCATTCACCCTCCCCCGCACCCCCCAATGCGTATGCACATGTGTACACACACATTCTCCCTCCCTCCCTCTCTCTTTCTTAAATTTGGGGTGTGTGTACCCCTTGTGTTCCTGCCATAATTACACCCATGACACAAAGAGACAAAAGAATGAATGAACAATGAACAAACAAACTGACCCAACTTTGCAAGGAGGAACACGTTCAAATATTTATGAAAGCACTTGACTAATGGGATTTAATTTGTTAATTTACAAAGCCCTGGTCATTTCAGATCTAATATTATGCAAACTCTAGAGCTTCCTGTGACTGTTGACATTGCTTCCCCGGAGAGAAATACTGCTGTTTGTCCACTTCCTACAGCTCCTGTCTCGTCTGGCTCATTAAGCATGAAGCATGAACAAACTGGTACCACAGACTCACTCTTCGCTCTGCCCGTTCCATCTCCCACCAGCCTTCTCTGGGCACAGCAGGAGTTGCCCATGGCAAAAGCTAGTGCCACAAGCTGCAGAAATAGGAAGAGCCAAATGATGTCTCTCCCTACTGTGAACTCTCAGTCAATCAATAGCATAAGAGAACCCAACTGTGCTCAGAAGGTCCATTTAACATCCAGCCATAGGCAATTATCTCTCTGCTCCAGTGTTCATGCTAACAAATAAATCCATCAGATTTGCAACCCAAAACCAACAAAGCAGATAATAACTCTTATTCGTTTGCATTTTGTCAGGCACCCATTTGAATGTTTTGGTTTGACTATTTCAGTATTTCAGTTATTTAATTTCAGTTACTCCTGTATTTCTTTCACTTCATTCTGGTACTATTAGCATTATTGTGTACGCACGGCAGCTGAAACAAAGTACAGAATCATAGAGTTGGAAGGGGCCATCAGGGTCATGGGGAACTTTTAGACCAGTTTTCCAAAACTGGTCGGGGGAGCACCCAGAACTTCAACATGTGCCACCCCACAAGTATCTGGGGCGGTTTTAATTTGAATAACCATGCTCAGGAAGCTAGCAACCTGTACCGAGACATGTGGCAGGCAATCTCCCAACAAATAAATCAGGAGCTGAAAAAAGTAGCAACATTTTTACTTGCGAGTAGTTTTGTTACATCAGGAACTGGGATTGATTTCCTGATGATTTTCCGATCCCAATGCAATTTCTTGATTCTCGCAATACCACGAGATACCATCCCAAGTTACCAACTTTCTGCTTACTGAATACTCTGTCCTGTTCATTTACCACTTATCACATTGCCAAGGGTACTGTTTTATTTCCAGGCTTCTTGTTTCCACATTTCCGAGCCAATCACTGTAAGAAGATCCCACCCCTAAACCTCCCTCCAATGCCCCTGAACCTCCACTCCAGCGTCTCCAATCTGAACTATTGTTCTATGTTGTTCCCTTTGCTTTGACCAATCTGCAACTGGACTGCAGGTTTGTAAAGGAATCTGTGTACCAGCCAATGAGTGACAAGGAAGTACAAGGGGAAATGGAGTGCAGAGAAGGCAGAAGAAATGTGGTATTGCATCAGTATTACCTCTTGAGATTTAAAATTGACAACAAAGTGGTAAATGGCGAAGCAGCAAACGGCAAAGCGGCAAGCAAATTATCGGCAAATCAAGAAACAAAATGGCGATCAAGTCATTGTTGAGTATTGAGAAGTTCTCGATTTGACCGAGATGGTGTCAAGAACCGGGATTTCAATGGGAATTCTCATTTTTGCGAAATCTCATTTCAGCCCTAGTTATGATCCCTCATAGCCATGCAAAATTACTACAAGACTTTGAATCTGCAGCTGCTAGACTCCATTATTAGGGAAAAGGCAGGAGCATTTAAAAATTATCTTTAACACACAGCTATTTTTGCTGAAATGATGTCAATTTCAAAGCCAACCAGCCAGCTGCATCCATCAACCACGCTCCGTTCTTGGTAGCTACAATATAAACAATGCAGAGCAAAAACAGCCTCAAACCGTGGGATCCTTCAGTGCCCGTTTTCTAAGTAAATCAAGTACAAGCCGTGTTGCAAAAATAACTTGCTTCTTCAGCCTGGCCTGCCAGATGGGAGTCTTTATGAGCAGGAATCTTTATGAGTGACTCTCCAAGATGCCTTGCATAATAGGCACATCGTAAACAATGGGATGAAAGGAATGTTTGGTTAAGAGGAAGGCATGAAGAGTTTGCATGAATCAAATAAACAAAACTAGGGTGGCTGTGCAATGCCAAATTACCAAATTACCAATTACTAAAAAGCAATGCCAATTACCAACTCCCTGTAATCTCAGGAATCCATCAAGGCCCAAACTGTGGCTTGGTGGTGCTGGGGTGAAAACACAGATAGAAAAACTCATCTCTATAGGAATTCACATTTATTTCCAAGCACATACCAAGGACTGCAGCTCAACAATGCCACCACATAATATCCTCTTTGTCTGCTCGAGTATAAGCTATAGACAGAAGCTCTACACTGAATAATGATTTTCAGTCAGAGATATTTTAGCATGGGGAACAGATAAACTCACTCCGAGTTAAGAACTGCATTAAAACTGACAATGGGTATTTCTCCAAGAGCCAATAGCTTATACAGTGAATTAAACATCATTTATACCCATCCAGTCCAACACACAAAGATTTATTTTATTTTTTAAATTCCTAGAATCATTTTTAAAGAGTTGCAAAACCCAAGGGGAAAGTGTGTATTTCCAAGAATCATAAAATAGAAGCGTAGGGAGTTACTAGTCTGGAAGAGACCGCAAAGATAATCAAGTCCAACTCCCTGAACCCTAGACCAAAACCATCCTCGACAAATAATTATCCAGCCTCCTCTTCAAAACCTCCAGCGAAGATTTCACAAGCTCCCTCTGCAGCTTGTTCCAACACTCAACCATTCTCCCAGCTAGAAAGTTCTTCCTAATACTTAACCTAAGTCTACTTTCCTAACATTTAAATCCATTTCCCCTTCTCCTTCCTTCAGCAGCACTGAAGAATGACTGGTCTCCAGTTTTGAGTCTATTCTTAAATATTTGAAAACTGCTAACATGTCCCCCCTTAAGTCTTTTTTGCTTTAGATCAACGATACTCAGTCTGTTAGGCAACCGAAACTGAACACAGTACTCCAGTGCTGATTCAGCAGCCCAATTACTTCTCAGGTCCCGAGTGCTGATTCAGCATCCAAATACTGACTTGTATCAGGCAGGCAGGCCAGAGTCCTGTAGGGCTGCTGGACCCTTAAGAGAGCTAGCGCCGGCACAAAAGGCAGCCATAGCGCGCACCTGCAGCCCTGCAACATGTATAATAAATGTAAACCCCATTTCATCAGTGTTAGAGTGTCTGTGTGAAAAGGGTCATGGCTCCATGGGTGGAGGTGGGTGTGCGCCTGTGGGAATGGGTGCACGCCCACCTCCACCCACCGTGGCCGTAAACCCAGCCCCCCACCCACCGCTGTCTGTGGAAAAAAGGCCATAGTGCTAACATTTTGGTCAGCTCTAAATAATACCGCCAAAGCAAACAAAGTCTCAAATACCGAAGTTACTCCCAAAATACCAACCGTGAAAGAATGAAGTCATGGAAGTTACCAAATAGGCCAACTTGCAAATTTTGTAATGGTGGCAAAGAAGAAATTGGATATTTATTCATAGGAATTAATATGAAAATTATCTTCACAAATATGGAAAGTCATCGCGTATTCATAAATGTGACGGCTTTGCCGTCATCCCACCCGGGAGTGCGGGCGGGCTACCCCCAGCCAGGGCAGCTCCAGCGGTGGGAACAAACATCCCTGTGACCTTCCCTGGTAGGGGAGGGAGTGAGGAATGCTGCATGGCCAGCTGGTGGCCCCCCTCCTCCCACCATGACAGGCAGCCACATCTGGCTGCCATAGTGACCCACAACGCTGGACCCAGCGGGCGTGCAAACAGATGCACCTGCCTGGTCCGGCCAGCTCAGGCCCGGCTGGGAAGTTCCCTGGGCTGGACCGTGGGCTCGCTCCATTCTGGGCCCACATTTCCAGTCTGACAGCCACCCCCGCCTGGGTGTGAACCAGGCCCATGTCTGGCAGGCCCGGATCAAATATGCTGGCCCAGGCAGGCCCAAGCAGGCCAGCTGGGCCAGCGTCATGTTTGTTAGCCCCATATTCGTTTCAGCCCTATGTGTAGCCCACCCAAAGACTGTTCTCACACACACATCGCACTTTTTGAAGCTTTAAGGTTTCCAAGAGGGTGCCAGGAGTGTACTATTTTCAGGGTGGCCTACTTACCTGTGGAGGAATTTTAAAAACAACCACCAACATCCTGCACTTTTAAGGAAGAGGCTACAGATTGTAACGTATCCTGGCCTCACTGTGAAACATGAAAATGCCAATTTAGTTCACAAGAGACAGCACGGTTAAAGGGAGAGGTTCTGTTGTGCAAGTTTTCAGGCTTCAACCAGAGCTCTTCAGGGAAGAATGAAAAGGGTCAGAGCTGAAACAGCTAAATTCAGACAGGCTGGGTTTGATTAGCATAGGATAGTAGCTACCTCAGTTCCAGAGGCGGTTAGTGACAGGCCTGGGAGGGAGCTGTTTCATTAGCAATCTAAATGGTTTTAATACAATAAAGTGTAAACAGCATGGGTAAGAATAAACATTGGAGTGTCTGTCTGTTACAGACCCTTGTGGTGAGTCATGAATCTTTATTTAGTCCATTGTTCTTTGTATAAAGGAGAGTTATGAATTTTAAATTCACAGGCCTGTCTTCTCAAGGTGCTGTACAGGTTCCCTTTCAGGACAGGAAGTGAGAGGCCAGAAATAGAACGGTCGCTCCATGAGAAGAGTTTGCCCACAGGTGATTATGCCTCTTTGCCTTGAAAGTTTCAGACAAGACTCTTACTGACTGATCTGCAAAGTGTGGGCCGGAAAACCACTAGAACAAAGTGGATTCATGGTTGGTGCGTGAACAGTACACAAAGAGTGATCATCAGTGGTATGGCTCATCAGCACACCGGAGGGAGGGATCAAGTTGGGTCCCATAGGCCTCTCTCCTGGGTCTGGGGCCATTCAACATCTTTATTCATGATTTGGATGAAGGGGCGGAGGGAATACTTATTAGGCGTTCTTTTCGTATAGGTAAAGGGAACGCCTTATGGGAGAGGTTGTGTCTGCCTGTGGGTCCGTGGCCCCCATATGTCACGGGTGCCATCGCATCCATTGTGACACAGCCAGGCAGGGACTAAGGCCCCTGGTCACCGAGCAACAGCAGCAGGGACCAGTAATGGCTGCATCTGTAAAGCAGGTAGGGAGGAGGCCAGAGGGGAGGGGACAACCAATAGGCAGGGTCAGGAAAGGGGGAGCTGTAAAGAATGCCTATGCATTGCATGTTTGGATGCCCTGGGCATGCATCTTGCCTCACTTGTTAAGTTTGCAGATGACACAAAACTGGGAGGGGTAGCTAACACCTTAGAAGACATCATTAGAATTTTTTTTTTAAAAAAATCTTTAAAAAGAGCATAAGAAATACCATACTGGGTCAGACCAATGGTCCATTGAGCTCAGCATCCTGTCTCAGACAGTGGCCAATCTTGGTCACTTGAGAGAAGCGCCTAACAGGTCACAACAGGTTGATCCATTCCCTGCTGTTCAAGCCCAGTACCTGACAGTCGGAGGTTATGTCCTTTAAACATATTTGGCTAATAGCTGTTAATGGATCTACCCTCCAAGAACTTAACAAATCTTTTTTTAAACCTAGCTATACTACTGGTCTTGACCACATCCTCTGGCAACAAATTCCACAAGTTAGGCCCTTTTAACACAGGCAGCACCCACACATGAACACCCAGAAATCTGGGTGTTCATGCATGGGTGCCGCTCGTGTAAGTCCTGTCGTTAATTGTCTGGGATGTACATTTCCGGAGGGGATTCTGTATTTGTGAAGAGAGCTGAGACAGCAGGGCAGTTCCAAAGGGAACTGGATTCTGTTACACAGACAGCACAGTTGGATTTCAGTGTCTTCTTCTGCTCTGATTTCTGGGAATACAACAGATGGGTGGTGATGCCAGTCATCTGCCCCCTCCATTTCCAGCTGCCTCCAGCCAATCCAAGGGTTTGGTGAGAGACCCTAAAGAAAGGGGCAGTAGCCCCTGGTCCTAGGTCCCTCTCCTGGCTGCTGTGTGGGCAGCTGTGAGCCCCTCTCCTTCCAAAATCCTTGCTGTGCCTACGTCACTTGTCATGGGTCCCTGGAGCAGATGGGTGTGATGGATTCCCCTGGCTACAGGGTCAGAGTAGATTATTTTAAGCCCTAGGGCAGGGACCGTGTCTATTCAATTACTTTGTAAATCACCAGGTACATTGCTTGAGCTATAGAAATGCTTATTAATAATAATAATAATTTATTATTTCCTATTTCCACGTATTACTCCGCCCCTCTTGCCTAACGGCGACTCATTAGGAGGCAGCATAGGAAGCATTTTGTCACAGACTTCTCTTTGTAAATCTCTACCTGTGACATTTTGCCACCTGAGACTGCAGAATACAACAAAGATTTTGGGTAGAGGGGACATAAACTCTATCTGCAATTCTCTATAGCAGTGGAGGCTCAGTCCGGATTTACCATTTCCACAATCACCATTCTGGACTGAATTTAATCCAGATTAAAATAAATCCTTACAAATTAGGATTTAAGATCCCAGCATAAAACCTAAATCTAGATTTACTCAATCAGGATTAACTGTTCCCACAAACACCCAAATCCAAATTTAGAGACATTTACTCTGGATTAATACACGTGTAAAAGCACCCTTAGTCATATATTCACTGAGTGTTCGTAGAAGTAACACTAACTACTCATTTAGGTCACAAATGCGCAGTTTGTTATGACATCAACTAACAATCCTCTTCCCGTCCACTACGCACTTGCTCCTTGTTGCTTGCCCACACAGATTGCAGCAGATAACACCCAGTGTGGCACCTACCTATTCCATACTGCTAGAGGGGCCTAAAGTGGGGCAGGGAACCTTTCCCCTCCCAGGGGCCACTTTGAAAATTCATACAAGCTTCAAGGGCCGCATAGAATTTTGGGGTACTCTGGGTGGGGGAAGGAAGAGGAGGGTCCAGATCATGGATTTATACCATAGAGTTCTCCCCTGTTAATCTCTGCTCCCTTCCCCTGAGCTCACTCGTTCAGTGCTTGGGGGGCAGGAACTGGATCCAGGGGCTAGATCCTGAAAGTGGAAATGGGCCAAATAAAAACTACAGACAGAAAAAGGCACAAATAGAAAAGTTACCAACTGAACAAGTAAACAAATGCATATAAAAACAATGTCTATAGTAATAACTACTTTATATATAACGTTAACAAGGAAACCAGTCCACAATACAAATCCAACATATATATACACAAAAAAGTAATTGTTTCTAATAGAATCCAGAGTTTATCCAATAATGTCCAAAATTCTTCTTAGGGTATTTTCAGACGTTACGAGATCACGCTCAACCACAGTCAATCCCCCTGTGGTGGGGAATGGTCCCATAACATCTGTTTGAATCCTAACAGAGGTTCACCACAGTGAACCTCCGGCGCGAATCAAAATAACCACGCTTTTGAGGATGGTCTGGGGACCATCTCCAAAAGCGTGGTTAGCTGAACCACGGGCCGGAATCGGTGGCCGGTAACGTCTGTTATCGGTGCTGATTCCGGGCCGTGGCCCAGACCATGGGTCGGAATGGGACACAGCGGCCGGATTGGCCGCTGCGTCCGCCCGTCTCCCGGAGGGTGGGCGGCTGGGGGAGCATGGGGGTGCGGGGCTGTGCGGCCGCACGTTGCGCCGTGCAGCCCCGCACCAACACCACCCCAGATTCCCCGCCGGAATTAGCCAGCACATCTTCTGGCCATGACGGCAGGATTCCGGCAGGGAATCAAATGGGTGATTCCATGCCGGGGCAAAAGCCGCCCCGTCATGTCTGAAATCACCCTTAGGCCGTTTTTAGACGAGCGCGGCGGCGCCCGCGCTTGTTTTCAAAAAAGCCGGCAGCCCATTCCACACGAGACGCTGCCGCCGAATACGCGCATGTGCGGCCCGACGCGCATCCATTTCCGGCCGCGTCTGACCAGCCTCGATCGCCGACCCGGTCAGTTCGCGCACGGAAATGGATGCGCGTCGGCCGCGCATGCGCGTATTCGGCGGCAGCGTCTCGTGTAGAACGGGCTGCCGGCTTTTTAAAGAAACAAGCGCGAGCGCCGCCGCGCTCGTCTGAAAACGGCCTTAGTCTTTACACAACTCAATCTTCAAAAAACATTGTGTAACACTAACATGTTTTGGCCAATGGTGGTTGGTCTTCAGAGCTTCATTCAACCATGATAATAATTATTCATTATTTTTTTGTTTTTTAAGGTCTATTTGAGTTTTATTTTTTATAGGGTGGTCAGTTGGTTATTATTAAGTTGTTTTATATTGTTAAATGGTGGTTAAGCCATTTGAATGGTCATTTATTGACATGATTTATTATTTTAGATTATTATCCTTGTTGAATTTTTGACATTATTTGATAAACTTTGGATCCTATTTGAAAAATTACTTATTTTTTTGAGTACATATGTTGATTTTATTTATTTATTTGGCGGCTCACAATAAAATAACAATAACAGCATTATAATAAATAACAAATTACAAAAAATATAAAAAAAATATTAAAAGATCAGTAAAACCAATGCGGGAGAGTCCATAAAAGGCTTCAAAAACCCCACTACCCATCACCCCCCCAAAAAGTCTGTCAGAATAGCCAGTCCTTGTTAATGTTATATGTATATAATAGCAAAATTAAGAGCAAGTAAAACACATAAAAAATCATTCCTGTTTAAAGTCTGGTTGCCAGGTTGCCCAAGTATAAGGCACACACACCACCAGATGTTGGTCCCACAACAGCTATCATCTTAACTACTTTGGCTCGTGTCTCTCTCATTAAAATCCAGGCAGTGAATAAATGAGAAACACACATCTGTCCTGGTGACTATCAGAGATGAGTGAGAGAAAGAAATGGAGAGAAAGAGGCAGAGAGCAGGAGAAGGACAAAGATAGAGAAACAAAGGGGAGAAGATGGGGGGAAGAAGTCGGCTTGTCACACAGGTAGATAAGAGGACTGAAAGGGAAGGTTAATGCAAGTGTATATAGCTCTGCTGCAAGAGCCATTTCAAACTAGACTGGAAAGAAGCATGAGAATGTTGCCCTTCCCCCATTTTTTTGCTTGTGTGACCCCATTTTGAGACTTAACTATAATCCCGTGACCCCAGAGAGAAACAAAGACAGTGCAAAGTGTATCAGATTTCAACTGGGATTTCTAGCGGTGTGAACCCAGTTGGAGTCCTAACCTACCATTTGGGAACCTCTGCACTAGAGACTAGAATTGTGGGGAGCAATCCCGTATTGGGCCCTGGAAATGGAGACCTAATCGTATTTTGGTCCCTGATATCAACAGCAGCACTGAAGAACTGTGGCAGTGTCTTACCTTGCAGTGTATGAGCAGAGATGCTGTCTCTTTCCACCTGTCCTCGTTCTTTCCTGTCTTTTCTTCCTTGTCCCTCACCAAGGGGGACTGAACCCACGTGGTATATTCCCTGGTTTCACCCCGTAGCTTGTTTAGATTCTCCTCCAGGAGGCGCCGCTGTACCACGCTGTGTGGCTGCTGTCTCCATCAAAAAGGAAAAGAAATAGCTCAGCATGGTATTGGGCCAGGATCCAGAAAAGCCCAGCACCTGGCAGCAGCTCTGCTGGCTTTGGAAGCAAGCCTACAAAACATCGGTAGTCCCGATACCCTTTTTGCTCGTAAGAGCAACACAAGACAGGAGAGTGATCCCACTCCTGGCCCCCATAACTAAGATAGTATTCCTCCTCCCCCTACCCCCCATCCCAGGGTAAAAAAACAGATAATTTGTTTTTTCATTGCATATCACAGTTAGAGTTACCACGTCCCTCTCGGCTTTCACCTGGAGGGTGAGGGGCAATGTCGGTGGGGGCCATCACACTCCTTTCTGACATAACCCCACCCCTTATGGAGTGCTATGATATTAGGATGCTGAACAGGGGCACGTTTGAAATGGGGCAGGGCAAAAGGGCCATCACACCCCTTCCTGACATAGACCCACCATCATGACCCTCCATAGAGGACAAGAATGTCCCTGTGGCCCACTCCCTTTCTGACACGGCTGCCCCTGGAAGCCTTAGCTACGGGCACCACTAGATGACCTAGCGAAACTGTGGTTTTACCTGAGACTCTAGGTCAAAATCTGGAGTCTCTGGGAGAAACCCAGAGATGTGGCAACCCTAACCCTAATTATCATCATCATAATCATCATTTATATAGTGCCCCCCATCAGATGGAAGATGTTTAGACTGGATTGGGGAAACCAGGGATTAAATTTTGTTAGCCACAAACTCACTGAGTAACCTTTAGTAAATCATTTTCTCTTAGCCTCAGTTGTCCATCTGTAAAATGGGCATAATAATTACCTTCTTCATGGCGCTGTTGTGAGGGTGAAGTAGATAAGGACTGTAAATTATGTTGAATACTGAAAATGCTATAGAAATAATAATATTTCATATCTGAGCATAAGATCTGACAGTCAGCCCCAGGGCCCTGCTCCTATGGATGAGACCGAGTGGACGAAAGTCTGCTCTTGTGGCAATTTGCAGGAGTGGACAAGTGCCCATCTTTAGGGTGGACAGGGTTGGTTTCCTCCCTGCTGATCAGCTGGTTGGCAGAGAGCACTGAAAAGGGGGCTGATCTGCTCCATGTCAAGCAGTTGATGGGCAAGGAGCAAGACACCACTCCGTGCTGTGGGGGAATGGGAGAATTTCCAGTCTCTTCTCTTCTGGGATTAAGGGTAATTTCAGACCTTACGAGATCACGGTCAACTACAGTGAATCCCCTGTGGTGGCCATGATTCCCGTAACGTCTGTTGTGAGTTCCACCAGATGTTCACCCCAGTGAATCTCTGATGGGAATCACAATAACCACGATTCTGGACCTCCAGCCGCCCAGAGGTCCAGAATCGTGGTGGGATCAGGCCCAAACCGTGGTCACGGTGGCCACGATCCGGAAAGGTTCAGAGGTAATGTCTGTTACCTTCAGCCCTACCAGACTGTGGTCCCAACCATGGGACAGGATCGGGCACAGTGGCCGGATTGGCCATTGCACCCGCCTGTCTCCCGGAAGGTGGGCGGCCAGGAGAGCATGGGCGGGGTGGGGCTGTGCAGCCGCAAGTCGCGCCATGCAGCCCCGCCCCTTTCCCAATAGGAATCAGGTCGGCACATCTGATGGACGGCTGGACTTATTCCTAACCGGGATCCGAAATGGATCCCGTCCATGATTGAGCATGGCGGGCCTCCGGGCCTGTCACGTCTAAAATTACCCTAAATGTGGAAATTTACAAAATGGAGGAGAAGGGGGTAGAAAAAAATATGCAGGAGCTGGTCCTGAGGGACAGAAGTCAGGACAGTAGCATGACAGTAGCAATCCTTCTGTGCAGAGCTCTGTTTCAGGGGACCTCTACTCCTGTTCAACTTAACAGAAATTTCATTTATCAGGAGTGCCCTCCTCCACCACATGCATTGCAAACCTTTACCAAAAGGAAGTCATGCCTCACTAATCTATTAGAATGTTATGAGAATGTCAACAGGCATGTGACTAGGGGTGATCCAGTTGAAGCTGAATCCCAACAAGATGGAGGTAATATTGGTGGGAGGGGCCGAAGGAGTGGTGGCACCCATCATAGATGGGGTCCACCTTTGTCACAAGGCGATACTGGACTACATGTAGACTACAGGTCTAACAAATATGTAAAGGTAAAGGTTAAACATGGTGCCTTAGGTTCGTAGTCCTGGGGGTGCTCCTCCTGTCCTGGACCCACAGCACAGCTTGGATGTCCAGGTGGCGGCTGCGGAGAAGGGTGCATTTCACCAACTACATCTGGTGCGACAGCTTAGGTCATACATCTCAGACTCAGACCTTGCCACCGTCATCTATGCTTTTATCACCTCAAGACTCAGCTACTACAACGTGCTCTACATGGGGCTACCCCTGGTGACAGTTCAGAGACTGCAGCTGGTGCAGAAAGCGGTGGCCCGTCTCTTTACAAGGACAGATTGCTGCTAGCATGTTACACCAGTGCTCCGTTCTCTGCACTGGCTGCCTATACTCTTCCGGGCCTGATTAAAGTTGTTGGTTTTGACCTATAAAGCCCGAAACGGCCTGGGCCCTGCCTACCTGCAGGATCACCTCATCCTCTGGGTCTTGGATTGACCCCTAAGGTCAGCTGGGAAAGCCCTCCTCCAAGTCCCCAGAGGTGATCCTGGAAACTACAGACCAGTAAGCTTGATGTCTGTGCCGGGCAAAATGGTGGAAACTATCATTAAGAACAAAATCGCTGGGCATGTTGATAAACATGGCTTAATGGGGAAGAGTCAACAAGGATTTAGTAAAGGTAAGCCATGTCTTGCTAACCTGTTGGGATTCTTTGAGGGTGTAAATAAGCATGTGGACAAGGGAGACCCAGTAGATATAGTGTACCTGGATTTCCAGAAAGCATTTGATAAGGTCCCTCATGAGAGACTCTTGAGAAAATAAAAGTCTTGGGATAAGAGGTAGTGTCTTACTATGGATCGGTAACTGGTTAAAGGATAGGAAGCAAAGAGTAGGACTGAATGGTCAGTTTTCACAATGGAGAGATGTAAAAAATGGTGTGCACCAGGGATCTGTATTGGGACCGGTGCTGTTTAAAGTATTCATTAATGATCTGGAAAAGGGAGTCAAGAGTGTGGTGATCAGATTTGCAGATGACACCAAGTTAGTCAAGGTAGTTAAAATATGAGCAGACTGCGAACAACTGCACCAGGATATTACGAGACTGGGTGCCTGGGCATCTAAATGGCAGATGAGGTTTAATGTGGACAAGTGCAAAGTGATGCACACAATACTGGGTACTAAGCTAGGAGTTATCACTCAGGGAAAGGATCTGGGAGTGATTATGGACAATACACTGAAATCCTCAGCCTGATGTGCAGCAGCAGTCAAAAAAGCAACCAGAATGTTAGGAGTTATTCACAAAGGGACAGAAAATAAAACTGAGATGGTCATAATGCCTCTATACAAATCAATGGTGCGACCGCACCTGAAATATTGTGTGCAGTTCTGGTCATCACATCTCAAAAAAGACATAGCTGAACTAGAAAAGGTACAGAAAAAGGCAACGAGAATGATAAAAGGTATGAAACAGCTTCCGTACAAAGAGCTGGGTCTCTTCAGTTTAGAGAAGAGAAGACTGAGAGGGGACATGATAGATGTTTATAAAATCTTGAGTGGTATGAAATGAGTAGATAGGGAACGGTTGTTTACCCTCTCAAATAGTACTAGAACTAGGGGACACTCCATGAAATTAGCTGCCGGCCGATTTAAAACAAATAAAAGGAAGTACTTCTTCACTCAATGCATAATTAACCTATGGAATTTGTTACCAGAGGACATTGCCAAGGCCAGCAGTATAGCTGGGTTTAAAAAAAGGACTCGATAAGTTCTTGGAGGGTAGGTCCATTAATGGCTATTAACCAAGTAGCTTATGGGATGAACTTCTTACTGTTGGGAGCTGGGAGTGAACAACAGGGAATGGATTGCCCATGTGACTGTTGGTTCTTCTCCCGTGCGATCGATATTGGCCACTGTCGGAGGACAGGATGCTGGGCTTGATGGACCATTGGTCTGACTCAGTATGGCAGTATGCTGTTGTTTATTTTGTAACCTCTCAGGAGAAAAATCTTGGAGTTATTGTGGATAGTTCCTTGAAGACATCCGTTCAGTGTTTACGGCAACAGTCAAAAAGGAAAGCCATATGCTAGGCATTATTGCAAAATTAATAGAAAATAAAAGGAAAAGTATTATAATGCCACTGTATAAATCTTTGGTACAACCCCACCCTGAATATTGTCTGCAATTCTGGTCGCCCCATATCAGGAAAGATAGAATAGAACTGGAAAAAGTTCAGAGAAAGGCAACAAGGATGACAGAAGGGATGGACGAAATTCCATATGAGGACAGGCTCAACAGGTTGGGGCTCTTTAGCTTGGAGAAGAGGTGGTTAAGGGGGGATATGATAGAAGTTTATAAAATCATGAGTGACACAGAGAAAGTAAATAGGGATTGTTGTTTGCCCTTTCCCACAATAAGAAAAGGAGACACTCTGAAGTTTTAAATAGCAGCAGATTTAAAACTAACAAAAGGAAGCATCCCTCCCCACCCCCCAGCACTTTTTTCACAGTATTTTTTCAAGTAAAGTTGTGGAACATATTGCCAGAGAAGGCTGTGAAAGCTAGCAGCATAGCTAGCTTCAAATGGAAAATAGATACATTTTTAGAGGATAGAGCCATAAACACTTACTAGTTGGGACTTGAACCTCTGGCTACCAGTAGCTGAGCGTGGTGAGCAGGGGATGGGTCACAACTCCGTGACCTGTACATTAATTTATGATTATTATTAATATTAATATTATTTTAGATTTGTATTTCTCTTGAGTTACTGGAGCTGGCCACTGTCGGAGACAAGATGCTAGGCTAGATGGACCACTGGTCCGACCTGGTATGGCACTTCTAAAGTTCTTAAGCCTGATGTGGCAGTTGCTCCTTGACACTGAGGAGCACTCCTGTAACACTTCATGCTATCTGCTTGAGTTATTCATGACATCAGGAGTGGAGAGCCTCGGGCCCAGGAGCCAAATGCAGCCTACAGCTACTTTGTAGTGGGCCCCTTTCCAGTGTCTGTAACTGGCCTGTGAATCCAGTCCCTACCTTCAACCACTGAAAGAGTAAACTGAGGAGAAAGGAGCGGAGATGAGGGCATGTACCTCTGCCCCCAACTTCTATGCAGCCCTTGGAGCTTATACTAGGAAGGGAAATGATGTCCCCCACCTCTGCATTACATACATACACCAAGTCACTGGATAGACTTCGCACCAAAGAAGACAATCTGCTTCAGTTTAGGCAGATTTTCGAGTAACACAAGTGCAACTTAGGTGGCTCCTGATATATTTAATGCAGGGCTGAAAGCAATAATTAACTAATAATTAATCAATTAATAAACTGATGCATTGATCACAGGCAAAAAAGAGTACAAACAAAAGTTTTAAAACTTTTAAAAATATTTTGATTTACAAAAATGACTTAGTAGTAACCAATTCTTTTTTTTAAAAAAAAAAAAACAAATCATCAAATTGTGTTGTGTAAGTAAAGCTGCACTGAGGTTCTGTGGGATTCTAGCACTCAGCCAATTAATTGGTTAAAAGCAACATTTGCTCTACTAAAAATTCATCACCCTAATTTAATAAAGCAGAAAAAAAGGACCTTGCCCCATTCGAAATCTGCATTTCCCCCTTTTTCTACAACAAACTGTCTCAAATACTATAATTAGTTGTGTAACTAAACTCTAAATTCCAGATTATGTTTGCCTTTTGAAGCCACTGTTTTCACCTCAGTGAATCGTCAAATAAATAAACAGGGGGGGGGGAGGGAAATAATGAAAAAATGTGCATTTCTGGTCTTTGATGCAGCTGGTGTCTTTTTTTGGAGGGGGGTTGAAAACATTATATAGAAAAGCTGTAGGCAATGAGTTCAGTCATGTGTGAGAAGCAAACTAAACCGGATGCCATGTGATGGGTAGTGCGTCAGCAAAGCAAATGTTTGAAGTGCTGCGCGTGTCTATCTACACAATTATTTCCGAAACAGGGATTTCATGGGGAATCGCGTATTAGATGGCACAACGTAAATTTCATTGAAGTCGTTAAATCCATGATAACCATGAAAAAATACAGCCCCAGGCATAGCTTCCTTCTCTCAGCACTTGCTTCTCTACCAGCTCTGCTGCCCATTCAGTTCCAGGTCCATCTCGGAGCACAAACCCTGCTTTAATTCTAAACCAAATTGCGGCGCTGCTTTTAAGCTTGTCAGAGCAAACACTGTGGAGCTGTGGGATTCTAAAATAACAGACACCCATTAAGTTGTTTGCATTGTGAGGTGTCTGAAATTAAGAGAGGTCCATAATGTTCTATGGAGCTGCGGGGTTCTGAAATAAAGGATGTCTATTATCTTCTACTGGGTCTGAAATAAGGGATGTCCATTATGTTCTGTGGAGCTGTGGGGTCTGAAACAAAGGTCATTGTGGGCTGGAGTGTGTGCATCAGTCACTAAATAATCAAAAATTAGATGGCAGAACAAACCATTCTCCAGACAGAGTCTGGTCTTTGCCCGCCTACCCCCACAAAATCACCTTGCAGAGCTTCAGCACCTTGGTCAGCTCCAAGCAGAGTTCAGCCTCAGGTCCTCCTGGCTCATTGGTCAGACCCAGACTGCTCAACTACCAGGGCACACAGCTCTTATATCCCTAGAAGAGGGCGGGACGAGGGCAATGCACAGATTTTCCTAAAGGGCCCTCACCCAACCCCATTACACACTTCCATTATATTTGGTGGGGTTTTGAGATAAGGGGCATTCACGTCCATAAACACAGCAAAAGTGTCTCACCACATGGAGAGACAAAAACACTACTGGAAATAATGGTAACAAAATCAATGAACCAAAACACGAGTTTCGAGCACTGCTCTCCCTCAGGGGAATCTTCTAGAGGCCATGACAATTAAAATTATGTACACAACCTTGTAATAAATCACAGCTCAATGACTTTGCAAGTTCTCCAGACGTAGTCATTCATTTTTAGGAGTATATACTTCTTTCTCTTTTTGCTCCTGAATAAATTTGATTTAGAGCTCCTGACATATCAATTCAGAAGTACAAGTGAATTAAGGCTTAATTTCTCCAAAGTATCTGTTCATCAAAACGTAACCTCAGACTTGTCAGCATTATCTGGTGGTTAAAGCAGGAGACCTATTTCTTGTACCCAACTCTGCCACTCGCTGGGTCATTTTGCTTCTCTCTGCCTCATCTTCCCCATCTATAAACTGAGGCTGGTGATAGTTATAGTGTGAAGTGCTTTAGTTGAAGGGCAACTCATACCAAAGAATTACTAGTAGCTATGTTCTCCCTCTTAACCCTTCTCCATCTCAATTGACAAGCTAAAACACTGATCTGGTATGGCATTTTATTCTGTAAATACTCCTTAATTAAGTTTTAGTGTAAGCCAGTACCAACTTGGGGGAAAAGGCAAAAGGTCTCAATGTTCCCATAATATCCTCCTCATTCTCTCAGAGTCTGTCAAGTAACAGTCTCCCCTGTCCGTCGCAGGAACCCTTCCCACAAAAAGAACAAGTCCGCACCAGCTGCCAACCTCTTTGTCCCTGTCAGGCAGGCTAAGGGTCTTGGGAAACTGACCTTTCGGCAAATATCTTCGGGATGGTAGGGCACTGACTTCTGAAACTGTTGCTAGAGTAGAGGATGTGCCCCCGTTTGTCTCCTGGGTCAGTAGGGAGGCAATGAGAAGGAGGACATAGAGGCCATGAGATGATATGGGCAAGAGAAACCCAACTGCCGAGGAAGGGAGGTGGCAATTCAGGGGAGATGTGGGCAGGAGGAGGAAGCCCACACTGACTTGACAGTGGAACTTCTTGTCGCCAGGATGGCTGGGCAGCATTCCTTCTGAGACACACCCATCAGCCAGCAGAAATTGCAACTAGAGGGAAATATTTTTCTTTCCTCTTGTGCCTTTAGGACTAAGTATTCCACGTCAGTGCAGTATCAGTGAGCTAAGGATCAGGCCCAAGAACCGAGTGAATAATATAAAAGGAGATTCATAAGGGTTTGATGAGTAAACACAGTGAACTCACTACTGTGGCTATTCATAGGTTATTCACATTACTCATTGTTACTGCTGTGAATCATGGTGTCACATTATTCAGGGATGCAATAGGGAGGAGAGGTGTGCGGGTAGATCCCCACTTGACTCATAGCAAACTAGCTCACATGTCCCCGCCCCCCCCCCCCCTCCCACCGGGCACTGCGTTCCACCTTCCTAGGACCTCAGCAGGTATAAAAGGCAGAAGCTGGAAGTGGGAGAGGGAGGGAGGGAGGAATGGATGGATGGATGTGGAGAGAAGCAGAAGCGAGCAGCAGCCACAAAGTGAGAGAACGGATCCCAGCACTCAAGAGGAGACAGGGGACTGTAGATCTGGGGGCCCCTCTCTCGCTTTGGTGCCACTGCTCCCATAGTGGAGCCAGTCAGCAGCAGGGAAGGAGGGACAGAGCCAGGATGCCGGAGCAACCCTTCTCCCTGGATTTTTGTTATTATTTCACTATGTTTGCACAATATGGCCTTTTTTGCAGTCATAAGGCCCTCAGCTCACCAGTGCAGCACCACCACTTACTAAGTATTTATATAGTGCCAGCAATGTGCCTGGAACTTTACAATCCTAAATTATAGACAGGTCCCTGCCCCAGCAGGCTTACAATCTAAGAGAGACAAGGGAGGGGAACAGAGAAAGAGACATGAATACATCCACGAAGTTGCAGGTGCATGTACTTAGCTTAGTTACAGAAGAAAGGGGGACCCTAAGAAAATCAGGGAGGAGACAAGCTCATGGCAGGGTTGCCATCGTCCTGCAGAGAAACCTGCCACTGGATCAGGAATGGACCGTGACAACTGGTGGGCACAGGGGTCTTCAGATTTCGATCAGGAGGTCTGGCTCCCACCCCTAATGGTTACCGTGTGGATCTGTTTTTCCCATTGTACTATAGCAATACCTGAATCACTTGTCATTTCATTCAATGTATCTTTGACATTAATTGAATTGGGAGAGTAGGGCTGAGGGTATCTGTAGGAGCTTCTGGGGATCAGGAGCAGGTTTTCTAAGCAAAATATTGGTTGGGTTTCCCCCAGCATTCATTAATTAATTATTAAATATTAATTATTTTGATAGCACTTTCAGTGTTCCAAGTACTTTACAGTTCTTACCTAGTTTACCCTTAGAACAACCCTGTGAGGTAGGTCAATATTATTCCCATTTTACAAATGGGGAACAGAGACTCAGAGATAGTGACTTGCCCAAGGCCACCCGGTGAGTTCATGGCTAAGGGCATTTTCAGACAGACGTTTAATTAGGAATGATTAGAGCCTTAATTCCTAAGTGAGATGTCTGTCTAAACGCTGCCAATCAGAGATTGTTATCTAGTGTAGGAAAAACATCCCATGTTATAACCCTAGCTTGCTAGGGTTTATGATATGGGGATGTTAAACTAATCCTAGATAATGTCCATCTAAATGACTATCTAGGATTAGTCAACTAATCCTAGATTAGTGCCACAGAGTCCTATGCAAAGACCTGACATCCTCTCTAGGCATTACTGCCTCTATGGTACATAGGGGCACATGACTGTGGGGCGATCGTATTACCTCCGCCATTGTTGTGCAATGCATTGTGGAGTGCTAAGTTTAAAAACCTGCTTAAAAAAGGGATGAGTTTCCATTTTCTTCAACTCAGAAATCAGAAAAATGAAGAAAATCAGATTTTCTTCCATCCCAGAAATCAGTGCGCTGAGCATGGATGAAAAGCACCATGGGATTGAAATTCATCCCGGAGACTCTAATTGCTAATTAACAGCAAGTTTCTGTTCAGACGGACTATCACAGATTAAATGTATCAAGTAACAGAATGTCCGTCTAAACAGGCAGGACTTTGTAATTAATTACTAGATAAGAATCACAAATTATATGAAGGATAAGTTTATCCATCTGAAAATGCCCTTAGTCAGGGCTTGAACCCTGCTCTCCTAAATCCAACACCTAAGCCACTAGGCTACACAGGCCCAATAATATGATAATCTTCTAGGTTCCTAAATCTTGCCTGAATTTCATCACAAAAGCCACACATTCAGATCAGAAGGGGTCTCATTTGCTATTTATTAGACATCTGTTTCAAAACGTTTTAGCCACCTAGTCATGGATCGGAGACAAACACATGCAGCTTAGGCAACGTCACCTGCCACTGATAACAGGGATGCTGAGCCTCTGTGGCAGAGAAAAATGTGCAAACGCCCTAAAGGCTGGAATGTGCTCATGTGGGCTATTCAACAAATGCTGGTGAAGAATAAAACCACTGACAGAAATCAGGGTCCGTCCATGTAGAATTCACAATGGATGTGTCACCGGACGGGACGGGGCTGGGGAGAAAGGGGAGGGGAAACGCCCGCACACTCCCAGTCCTCTGACACTCCACTGACTCACGCACTCGCCCAGGCCCCTAGCTCTGCAGGAAACAATAGGGGAATGAATGCCCGTCAGGATAGTGGATGGATCTCTAGGTCTTCAAGAGACCAGATCCCTATCATCATAGGGTGCAGAGCATTGTAGGGAGCCTTGGCCCACACCCACGCACACCACTTGTATTGCCCACACCAGTACAGGGAAGGGAAGGATTGTGACACTCGTGAGGGCCACCGGGGAAAAGGGATCCCAGGGGGTAAGGAAATCAGGAAGGGGCTAGCACACACAGAGGAAGGGGAGGGAGCCTGAGACCTGGAGGGGAGTGGGGGGAAAGGTCTCTTACTCCTCTTGGTCCACACAGCTGTTGCTTCCACGCACACATAACACTCACACTCATAAGGGAAGAAAGGGAGGTTCCAACAGTTGAGCCAAACACAATACTGCACAAAACACAATGCAAGCACTTAGCTTTCTCTCAGGGCCCTGGCCTCTCCACTGCAATCACCAGCACCAAGTGCTCTCCGGTGTGGGTGTTTATCCTGGAAGCCTTGCCCCCTCTGCGCGCCCAAAGGTGCTCAGAGCGACGTACAGGAGGCATGACTTCCTCCACTGCATCAGACAGCTCCACACCCGCATCCAGCGTGCTCAGCGGTGCCGCTGACACAAGCCACAGCGAGGGAGGAGCCCCCGACGTTGACGTCGGCCCCCGGTGGGGAGGGGCACAACAGAGGGCAGAATCTGAGGCGCATGGGCCCCCCCAGGGGCGCCCACGGCGCGCAAGGATGACAGTATGTTTGAAGCAACTCTGCTAGGCTCTCCGCTGAATTGGGTCCCACAGTGAGGGCTGTGCTACAAATCCCCGTACTTGAATCTACAACTAAGGGTTTTATTAAGTTGTATGCTCTTCAAAGTGCGGTTGTGTTTTCCTTTGGGTGTGCTCTTCACTGGGGACCTGCATTAACTACCAATGTAGGCTCTATCTTGGTCCCTCCTTGGGCCAAAGATTTGAGCTCAAACTGGGCCCAAGCCTGACTGCACTGTTCACAACCTGAGCCTGGGCCTAATGCAGCCAAGCCCTTCGGAGCCCATGCACGACGTGCCTAGGTGGGCCCTGTCTCCCTCAGAGCATTACGACATCACAACACTGTGTTAGAGGCAAGGTCCCGACCCTTTTTGACATGGCCATGCCGGTTAAGGAGCACTGTGATATCATGGCTTTGTCAGGGTCTTCTACTGCTAGGACACCCAGCCTGGCCCTGACCAGACCAGTCAGCTCTCATTGGGTTTGGGTTAGGTTGCAGCCCTTTACTCCCAGCCACGCTAACTGCTAGTGCAGGCGTTATCTTCATAGGGGATTGTGTGCAGTCTTTGTATAGCCTGTATTAGGGCTCCAACAGGGTCTCTGAGCATTACCCCAGTAGTAATAGAGACCTGGTTGGTCGGGAATTGATGGGGAAACACCTGAGAAGGGGGAAGGACTGAAACATCTGTGTGTTCTACCTCTTCTGAGGGGTTATGGCTGCATTGTTAAGTCCCTCAGTGTCCATTCTCCTGGACGGCAAGAGACTGCAAAGGTGCAGGCCTTACAAGGAAGATGGAAGAGGTAAAAAATCAGAAATGATGCTTCTGGAAGAGATGTTTCATAAGTACCTGCAGCTGTAGGACTCTGCCTGTACCTGTAAGTGCTAGCAGGATAGTGTCCTGCAGGACTGGAAGAGGTTAGGACAATCCTCATCAGCAAAGGATATAAGGAAGAGCTGGAAGTTCACATCAGGAGGAGGAACTTGGTGGGGAGAGCCAACCTCCCCGCCCATCCATAATCCACCTGCCCTTCTGGAAAATTTACATTATAGCCCATGTTCACATGTACAATACTAAACTGACTTTTCAAAGTCAAAGCAATTATTCAGATTTTAATAACTCACTTAAATATCCTTCACACTACACTCCTAAAGCAATTACCACTGTCATCTGCTCTCAGTGGCCATAACATGAAAGTACACATGCCTGGCACACAAACCATTCTGGGAGGAATTGCACAGAGTTCTCGGCAGGAGAGACACTTAGTTCTGCAGCCTGGGAATGGTTTGTTTACCATGTTTACCAACCAAACATGCAAAAGGTTCACATTACATGGTACTTTGGTTTAGAAAGTGAAGAGGATTTTCTTCCCTTGATTATTCTGGAGTATAAATTTTGCCTCCTGCTCCTGAATACCGTTGCTTGACATGATGTAAACGATACCGAGGTACAAGCAAGTTAAGGATTCTACGGATTTAGCTGTTTGTGCGAACATGACCTAAGTCCCTCAGAAACCTGTTAGAGACACATTGTTTGTGGGTTCAAGAGACCTGTGGAAAGTGAGAATGTGGGTTTCCTCCATCTGAAAGCAGCAATAACGGGCTACAGAAAAGATGCTCCTGAATAGCTAAAAGGAGGCGAGTTTTAGATGCAGGTGCATGTTAACAGCCTCAGTACCAATTCTTGAGCTGAAGTCATCAGCTGATTCCCCTATAACACATGGAGAATCAAATCAATTCTGACTCCTATACGTGGTTATTATCCCCTGTGCTTCAATGAGGGCCAGTCATTATCTGTACATAGCTTCCTCTCGTCCCAGGGTTCAGGCTGTCTGGAGGAGATCCTCACATTTTGTGTGGCTACAGATGGATCACACTTGCCGCTCCCGAGGTCTGTGGTTGGGTGACAGCCAAGCCGAGCTGGACAATCCCAGCTGAGTGCCTGCAGCAGGCTCTCTCTGTGCTACTCCTCTCTGCAGCTAGAAGAGTGCAAATCTGGGACTCAAACGGCCAGCCCAACCAGGGAAACTTACATTTTAATGATAACAAATTGCAGGTCCGGGGCCACTTGCGTAAATGCATATGTGATCAGAGTGCTTTGCGGGCAGGTGTTCCTAATGCGAGAGACAGGCAGAAGCTAAGTGGATGCCAAGGTTGCCGTGGCAGGAACTGGCAGAGTAGGGAGACCTGGGTGTACCAGTCTGTTCCAGGAGCTCTCCCAGACCCAAAGCAGAGCAACAACTGGGGCTCATCCTGCCCTGGCATCTGCTTGACAACCTCACACATTTCAGAAATCAGTCTTTCCATCCACCCTGAAAACACCTAGGAACTGAATTTCCCCGGTTGCCTCTGCCTCTCCACTCCCCATTCCAGGCTGAATTAGAGGATGTGCAGATCCCATGCTAAGACATACCCATGCCACTTACACAACCATTCTCCTGCAATAATCAAAGTCCTCCAAGAATGGCTTGTATGCAATTAAACACAAATGATCAAATCTTATGGTTGATAATAATATTTAGGCTAAGGCAGCTTCCCCAGACCCCCTGTGTATTTATCCCCTATGCTTCTAGGGGTCGAGGGAAAGGATTTCCCAGATAAGCCTGAGCCCTGGTAACTCTTCTTTTACAAATTAAGCACTACCAGCACTTTTCTTCTTTTCCTGCCCAGTCCTCTGTATTATCTGTGTACGGGCCTGTTGCATGACATGCAACCGTTACTTGGGGGTACCCTGGGCAACCCTATAGAATCCTACTTGGCTTCTATCGGATCTAACCCATAGCCTGGTGACCCCTCTCATGTATGGAAGAGGCTGCTCCTATGAAACACAGACTGTGTTTCACAGGAACAGCCTCTTCCATACATGAGAGGGGTCACCAGGCTATGGGTTAGATCCGATCGAGACCAATAGGTGGCCTTCTGCACACATATGTGGAAGGCACATGGACATCACATACAAGTTCCATGCATGTTTGTTGAATGAGAGCTGGGGCTGGGGGAGAGTTTCGGGGATCTAGTGGGGAACCCCCAAGTTACTACTCCTTGCTGGCTGCGGGCGGGATAACGAGGATGTACAGAAGCTACGCCGCCCCCGTCCGCCCCTCACGCCCTACGGCTCGCATCTTACATTTTCAAAGATTGGGGAAGGAAGAGGGGAAAACCAAGGGGGGAATCCATTTCCAAGCTGGATCCCACTGGACTCACCAGATCCTTGGAGGTGCCCAGCCTCTTCAGCCCATCCAGGGGCAGGAGGTCAGCAGAATCTTTGTGCACAAACTGGGTGGCCTGCTTGAGGCGCCTCTGCTGCTGCAAGATGGCTTTATTCCTCAGCTCCACTTCACGCTGATTCCGATCCTGATCCAGGGCCCCTTCGCTTTGCTTTGGCTTCTCATCATTTGGCCCCACTTTCTGGGCACAGGCCTTTCTTATGCTCATGGCAAAAAAAGGTCCAGCCTGGCTGGCAGATCCTTCCCAGGATGGCAGAACACTCTTCAAGGCTTTCCCTTCTGTGCTTGGCTGCCCTCCTGTGACACACCAAGGACTCCCTGACCCCCCCTTTCCCTGGTAGGACTCCCCCTCTGCCTCCTGTCTGTAGCTAAAGCATAGTATGCATACCCATCACTCTCTCAGTCTCTCTGGCTTGCCTCCTCTCCCCAGCTCCTTTCCTCCCTCCCTCCTTCTGCCCTGACTGCAGTTCTGCCTCCTGTGGGTCCCCACTGTAGGGGGGGGGGGGGGGGAACAGAAAGAGAGCCCCACGTCAGAAAGCAATTTCCATAAATTACAGCAGAGACGGTGAGATGCTCTGGCTGGAAAAATCCAGCAGCAGAAGGTTGGCCCTGCTGCTAGGGGCCGGACTCACCTTCCTCTAGCTCTGTCTGTCTGCGTGCGTGCGTGTGTGTGTGTGAGAGTACACGCTGCCCTAGTCCCCACTGATATGCAGGAGAGACTGTAAATCTCTCTCTGGCAGGCTGTGCTGTGCTATGCTGTGCAGTTCAGTCTCTCTCTCTCTCTCTCTCTCTCTCTCTCTGCTGGGGTCTTTGCCGCCTGGCAGTCAGGCTGCGAATGCTGGGGAGAGGATAGGCTTTGCTCTGGATGATGATGCAGTGCCTGTGTAAGCCTGGGAAAGCTCCAACCAAAAGCATCCTGGTAGGCATGCCCCTGACCAGATGCACTCATTTGGACTGACAGTCACTTACCTGGGACATTTAGTGAAGCTGGGGTTGAGCAGCCTTCTCCCCCACAAGCTGCCAAGTAAGCTGATCCAATGAGTTCTACTACTTGACTTCGGTCCTGGGGCTGGGTGAGCCACTGTTGCTTCTTTGGGGTTCAGGGGATGCTGCTGCTGCCTGGAGAAAGTTTCCTCCTGCTGCTGGGCTGGCCAGGGGCCAGTCAGTGCCATGGCCTGCATGCACAGCTGCATGACCCGAGGCCCCCAGCCCTCTTGAACCAACCCCAGGAGGTGGTTCCCAGATAGAATCCAGAAGCTTTTCCTCCGATGGGTCACTGTGAAAAGCTACTACAAGCTCATACCCAACCCTCCAATCGTACCTTTGTACCCGGTACAGTGCACCGGGCTTCAATCTGTTTAAGGTTTGTATTGTTTTCAGCAGACAATAGGGGGTCCTTCATTAACACCACCTCATTAATCCAGCTGAAGAAAGCTAGCTGAAGAGAAAGGAAAGGAAACTGAAATTGAGATTGGGACCCAGGATCTTTTATTGCTGGGGGGAAGGGGTGTAGTGGAGCCAGTGTGATGGGAGACCAGGGTTTGAATCTCACCCTAACCAATGAATTCACTGGGTGGCCTTGGGCAAGTCACAACCTCTCAGCCTCAGCTCCCCATCTGTAAAATGAGAATATGTGTGTGTGTCTTTCCCTGTGTGCTTCCCTCACCCTTGTTCATCTTAGGCCGTTTTCAGACGAGCGCGGCGGCGCCCACGCTTGTTTCTTTAAAAAGCCGGCAGCCCGTTCTACACGAGACGCTGCCGCCGAATACGCGCATGCGCGGCCGACGCGCATCCATTTCCGTGCGCGAACTGACCGGGTCGGCGATCGAGGCTGGTCAGACGCGGCCGGAAATGGATGCGCGTCGGGCCGCACATGCGCGTATTCGGCGGCAGCGTCTCGTGTGGAATGGGCTGCCGGCTTTTTTGGAAACAAGCGCGGGCGCCGCCGCGCTCGTCTAAAAATGGCCTTAGATTGTAAGCCCACTGGGCAGGGGCCTGTCTCCAAACTCTGTATGCCTAGTAGTGCTATAGAAATTATAAGTAGTAGTAGTGGGGCACCTTTTGTCACTTTAACCATCTTGGGATCAGCAGGCCTATCGAAGAACAAAGAAAGATAACACCCAGGCAGGAGGGAGCTGAACTAAAAGCTTGGAATCCATGTGTGTTTGTGAGAGATTATTCTTTCATTTATGAAGGGCTTCTTAACAGAGGTAAAGGGACTTAAGCCTCAATGTATGGGGGGAGCAGGAGAAAGACTCTTCTGGCTACAGGTTTGTTCCCTAAGAGTTATCACATAATAGAAGTGTTCACACATTGCAAAATATTCACTGCCTGGTAGTTCACCACAGCATTCAGGTTGGCTTTTCCACCTGAAATTATGCTACCAAAAGTGTTTAATTTTATTTATTTATTTACTCCTGCCCTTCCCTTAAGGATCAGGGCAGGTTACCTTTATTAACTTAACCTACAATATTTAGCTCCCTTTGAATTTCCTTTAGTCAGGCAATTTGGATAATAAAATAGCTTCCCCGTTGCTCTAGAGCAGGCTACAATATTTATACCCCTGGACGTCTTTGGCCCGTTTCCTTAAAATAAATATCATCCCATAGGAAACAATTTAGCTTTAATATTAGAGACAGTAATGCCTGTTGTCTTGTCAGCAAGTTCAGTCAGGCAAGTGGAATAGTTTGCCTGGTAGTTAGGACGAGTTCTTGGCAGAGGAGACAGCTTGGTGCAAACAACGTGGCTGATTAGGTACCATATGACTTTGCCTCCGGTTGCCAGTTTGCCTGGTTTTGCTTGGAGATTCTGGCTCACTCTGGACTGACTCAGAGTGTCTGGGCTTGAGGGAAACCCTAATTTCTCTGACTGCCAGGCCGGGTGTGTCCTACCTCCAGTAACTCAGAGACATGTCAGAGGTAGCCATGTCAGAAAGGGGGTGGGTCATAGAAAATTTCCCACCTTATTTTTTATGTAGCCCTACCCCCATGAAACATCATGATGCTTTTTGAGGGGTAGGATAATGTCAGAAAGGGCCATGATAGTCCCTTTGCCCTGTTCTTTTTCTGATGTCCCCCTCTCCCCCCCACACCCTCCACAGAACATTGTGATCCGACATCTCTTAGTAAAAGACAGGGTTACATCAGGAAAGGTCGTGGTTTGCCCCACCCCTGATGATGTGATCCTGCCCCCTTGGAACAAAAGCCTGGTGGGAGGTGGTAACTGTAGTTTTATCAGCTGTTTATGGCCATTTTTAGATGGACACTGTAGGGTACGGGCCGTGTGCACTCAGTGGAGCACACATGCACTTCCAGTGGGTGAAGGAGGGTTTAGATGGCGGTGCATGGGTGTGCACTTGGCGTGAGCCCCCGTCCAGTCACCAGCCACCCTTGCCCCCACATGGAGCAACCCAGGTTTATCCCGATTACTTCATGCGGGGAGATGGGTGGAGGTGCGTGGGAGCCGGCGTCCACCCACCACCACTTTTAAACAGACGGTACCACACGTATCCACTGGGTGGACGTGCATAGTACCATCTCGTCTAAAAATGGCCTATATATTGATTTTGTAAGCTGCCCTGAGCCTTTATGAGGGAAGGGTGGGATAAAAATTTAAATAAATAAATGTTTCAAAAAATTATGTTCTTTGGTATTGATTACACTATCTTAAATTGCAAACACAAGGATACTTCTTTGGACATGGGGACTAAATTGAAGGGATATAGTGTTTGCTCAATTCTAGAACGTTTAGAGGTATAATCAGGACCCCGTGCTGCTGCAATCTTAGCTATTTTTTGCAGAATTTGGCACTTGCAGCCATTGTTTCTGGCAGTTGGGAACTACAGTCTGAGTGGGGAGTACTGTGAGCTAGCCAATGGGATGCCAGCACTGTGAGCTTCCAATGAGATGCTGGCACTGCGGGCTGCTGGCATGTATTATGGAATCATGCGGCTTTCTGCTACAGCTGCTAAGAAGCAGCAGCCCACAGCTCCCTGCTGAACAAAAGAACGCCCAGTTTAGCAGTCTCCGTGCTATTGTGTGTTTTTTAAGAAATGGGATGTTGAGTTTTTAAAGAAAAAGTTGGAATCAAAACTAATTTTGCATTAAAAGTGTGTATAATTTTCAGGATTTGGTTGATCTGCATAATTTATTCAACTCCCAGAATCTGAATTTTCTGCTCATAAAATTTGGATTTTGTGGTTGTGGAATTTGGTGAAAAGTTTTGTAGACTACACAGGGACCTAGAATACACAAAGCCCCTATCATGGTGGGGCTAGGCCGGGAAATGCGTGAAATGGTAAGCCTTGGTAATTATGATTACTTCTTGGCAATATGTGATATAATGTTATTAATTGCATAAATTGATTACTGATCATAAGACTCATTGATTGTAAAATCTAACACTGACTGTAACTTGTGACAATGGATTGCAAAATGCTTAGGAGGTTGAGTCAAGCCTTCAGCCTCAGCCTAAAGATCCTGGTCAGGAGGGGCTCAAACAGGACTGAGCAATAGTGACAACAAATGAGGTAATTCCAGAACAGGCAGAGTGACCACCTGGGGTTCCTGAGGTGCCCAGGCAGGACACAACCCGCAAGGAATGCAATCAGAAACACTTAGGACGCCTTCAGACAGAATGAAATGTGTGTGTTTACAGGCGCAAACACCTGTTTATCAGTTCTATGTAAGCATGGTCACGTTTTTCCGCCACATATTAGCCCCCCTTTTGCCCCTCATAAAATACCCAAGTGCAGCCAGGATCTTATCCACCAGTCACATGGTTGCATCCCCTGTTGCGTTTAAGCAGATGCGGTGTGTGTGTTTATACAAAAAAACGTCAATAACTTCCTGTTTCTGGTCATAGAGACTAGCATTTTGTAGAGGGGACGTGATGTTACTCTGTACCCTTTTCAACTCTTTGGTTGTCCCATGATTTCTTGCGTTTTAAGCCCCCACCAAATTCAAATCTGAACTCAAACTGCTTATTTATTGTCTTTGCGGTATAGAGAACAGAAGCCTTTTGGCATGCTCTCAGACTGAGTGCATGGGGGCGGGGGGGGGGATCCCCTGCATTGGCTGAAACTGGCACCCCACTCCTCGATTGGGACTTCCTTTCTGTTACTCCTGGAGGGGTGCAAGCACAAACAGCTTGGAGGGAGAGTGGTGATAAGGAAGCACAGTCAACTGGGAGAAAGATCAGTGATGCTCGCCCTACCAGGACTGGGATTTAGTGAAGTTGAAGGCAGAAACGACTTGGAGGGAGAATGTAAACACGGAATCAGGGAGGACTCCCTTGCATGGACTGAATCTGCCCTCCCCCAATCAATACAACCAGCCTGCCTAGAAAGATCACATTAACAGGGGCTAGGGTGAAATTATGGGGTGTGTGCACACTGGGACTTTGCATCGAAGAAGGGGATGGGCAAGGCACATAGAAAGAGCACATTGACAGGGGCTAGGGAAATTCTGAAGTATGTGCACACCCATTGCAGTTAAACACGTAGACAAAATGGGGGGCAAAAACGTTACACCAGGAGAAATCTTTGCGCCAGTGAAAAGGAAAAAAAGAGAGACTTTGATTGGATGAAATGCGCGATCAGCCGGAAATTTTCTTTCCTGTTAATGCCTACTTTCTGTGGTGACGTTAATGTAATATGATATTGGCAACTACGCGTCACCAATGCACGCCGGGATGCCATACGGGAAACTGACTGGAGGTTGCGCATGCATCCTTCCATCGGGGGAAAGGGCAGTATTAAGCACCCATTGTAAACGCATGTAAGCAGTGCAACATCGCAAACACTTGTCCAGAAGGGATTCAGAAATGGGTGTAAACACCCCAAAACACACACATTCAAGCACCTACATTTGTTCTGTCTTAAGGCGCCCTTAAGGGACTCTGAGCGAGCACATGGGAGACTCTCCACTGATGCTGCTCTAAGGACGTACACAGTAGGACAAGCCTTGTGCCGGTTTCTCTGGAGAGAGAGGCAGGTTAGACTGCTGCTTTCTATCAAAGACAAAGACTGGGTAAGGTTCTAATCAAGGAACTTACCAGCGGAGCTAGATTGTGCATGAGGTCTGGTTTTGTTTTATGCATTTTCTGTAACCTCTGAACCCTCAATCTCACCTTAGTACCTTTTATATAAACTTCCTTTATCCTAAAACAGTGTATAAGTGTGGTCACTGGTGCTGTAGGCTACCTGGGGGAATCTCAAGACAAACCCAACCTGACCCATTCTTTAACTTTAGCACACCATGACAAATGACAGCATCTTCAATCATTTAAGAACTGGCTGAGAGAAAGGATGGTTTAATGATTAAGGCATTGGCCTTTAGGGGGTTGGGTTCCATTTTCAGACTTGCTATCCAGCTTTACATAAGTCATCCAATCCCCTTGAGTCTCAGGTTCCCCAGTGGCACTGGCAATAATCATTCTCTCTTGTTTGTTCAGGACAGAGAGGGGCAACTTAAGCTAGCTGGAGGGCCACAGATCTAGCCCTCAAACACACTCAAGGTCTGCAAGACCCTTCTACCAATTGCACAAGCCTGAATGTGGCTCCACCCCTTCCGGAATGTTGTGACATCGAGAAGTGGAGAAAGACAGGGAGTAAGGGGTGACTCCATGCATTGTGAACTTGCTACTACACAGCACAGGTCTTGCTCATAGCTGCTCAAGGTTTGTTCAGATCCAGCCCCATGGAAGTTTTCAGGCAGCAGCAGCACCCCTTATCCCTGCAGAGGAGTTCTGGCGTTGGGAAAAGTCTGCCCCAGCAAGAAGCAACTCATCCACTGGGGCAGTATTTTCTTGGACTGGCTGCACCCCATTAGTCCCTGTGGATGAGCTGCCGCTGAACCCAGCCTCTTCTCGGTTGGGATTAAGTGCAAGATTGTGCCAGTTGCAAGAGCCAGTGTGGTGTAGTGGATAAGGTGCTGGATTTGTTCTTAGGAGACCAGAGTTTGAATCTCACTCTAGCCAATGAACTTGTTGGGTGATTTTGGGCAGGTTACAACCTCTCAGCCTCAGTTCCCCACCTGTAAAATGGGACTGTCTGTGTGTTCCCCTCATCCTTGTCTATCTTAGATTATAAACCATTTGTCATAGTTCTGAATTGCAGAACTATATTCTTAGATTGCAAGCCCACTGGGCAGGGACCAATCTCTGACTGTAGAGCTCTGTGTATGCCTAGCAGCGCTATAGAAATGATACGTAGTAGGAGAATGGGGGCAGAGGGTTGGAAATGACCCTGAATAATGGGAGTGGAAGGCAAAAAACTTTCCTTGCAGACCTCTAGAACAAAGCTATCGGGTAAGAGACACAGCACCTGTTAGGAAAGAAGACATGAATATGGATGGAGCTGAGATGTGGAACAGCCTCAAAATGGAACATTGGAAACCTCAGAACAATCACAAAGACAGCATAAAGTACCTTAAATGGGTCAGGGATGAAATCTTGGAGTTGATGGAAAATTGCAGAAAGTTCAGGGCAAACATTAAAAAAAATATTAAAAAATCCTACAGCACGACTGAATACACCAGGTTAAATAGAGAAATAAGGCTTCAAGTTAAGAGCACCTGGATAAACAACAGTCACGAGAAACAAAATAATACATCAAAAGAAATGAAACACAGGGACTGAATCAAAAGATTAAAGTGCTAAGTGAACTTTCTTGGCTTAACATGCCTCCGACGAAAGATAAAAGTGGTAAAATAATTGAGAAAGAAATAGCAAAGAATTTATATAATGCAGAGAACATGGCAGATGACAGCTTCCCTGTTCAAAGGAAAAGAGCTGTTGCCAACTTCTTTTTTGGAAGAAGGCATGAAGGTTTCTATTATCTTGAAAAAATAACAGGGTACCAGATATTGATGATAAAGCGAACAAATTATTGCAGGCATGGTGAAGGCAATCCAGTAATCCACAGGCTATTTAATGAAGAAGAACCAGCATCTGATGATCAGAGGAAGGCTATGGTAATACTGCTCTTGAAAGAAGCAGACAAGAGAAAGTACAACCATTATAAGGGAATCCACTTCTTCGGGTATTACAGGCAAAGTAATTTACTACGGCGTTACAGAGGAGACTGAAACAAGCCAAGGCTGGTTTCCTATGGATGGATCTGTGCTTTGCAGTTGTTTGAAGAATTGTTTACTGAACCATACAAATAAGGCCACTTTCAATCTGGTACCACGGAAGCGGCTTTGGTATAAATTGGCCTGTTCCTCAATAGATAAACATCTTCTTTTTCTAATACGGGAGCTGTATAATTTATATAATGCAGAGAACATGGCAGATGACAGCTTCCCCGTTCAAAGGGAAAAGAGCTGTTGCCAGATTTTTTTGGAAGAAGGCACGATGTGAAGTTGCCCATATATATCATCACTCAGGGTACAATTAGATTCTAGAGGGTATTTATCCGATTCAATTAATACTTTTGTGGGAGTTAGGCAGGGACATATCCTAGTTCCTACATTATTCAATTTATACCTGAATAATCTTGTGGCCCATTTAACAGTTCCTGCCAATCACCCCCCTTACCTTGGTGAATCACCTGTAGCATGTCTTTTATATGTGGATGACGATGTTCTCCTGTCTCTAACCCAGGTGGGCTTGAGAAGATAAATGGAATCCTTTTCAACTTTTTGCCAGCAGAATCTTTTAACAATCAATTATGAAAAAACTAAAGTTATGTTTGTTTTTTTTCCAAAGGCAGACCCCCAGCTTAGAGGATATATGGATGGCCACCAAATCGAACAGGTCCATTTTTTTCACTACCTGGGTATTATTTTCCAGGCCGCCGGTAGCTGGTTGGTTCAAACACAGGCCTCTATTGCTCAGGCTACCAAGGGTTCTTCAGCTATTGTCCGCCTCTTTAGGACTAGAGGTGGAAAATTGGTTACCGTGGCATTCAGAGTTTTCAAGGCTAAATGTTGGTCCCAGCTTTTGTTTGGGGCACAATTAGGAGCCCTTGGGAAAGCAAATGCCCTGGAGCTAGTGCCATCCAAATTTCTTAGGACTCTTTTGTTAGACCCTCACTGTGTATCAAATGTAATTTTGCGTTTTGTGTCTGCTAGCTGTGGCTCGCCAGGCAGATAGAACTATAATAAGTTCCTCGTCAACGACGGCCTATTATTCTTTAATGATTAATCCTATGCCAGTGGCAATGCCTTATCTAGACACTTTCCTGAACTTAAATTTATGGAAAGTTTTCGCCTGGACAAGGTTTAATTCCCTTCCCTCAACAGTTCTAGAGGGATGATATAAGGGGATACCTTATTCAAATCGAACCTGCCCATGTGGTACAGGGCAGGTGGAGTGAGTTGCCCATATATTATTATACTGTGAATTTTATATGGACCTTAGGGCCCACCTAATATCTCTATTATCATCAAATTTCCAGGCAGGGCAGTTGATTTTTATGTCCAGCTATTGTTGGCTGATAAATCCCCATGTATCACTTACTCAGTAGCAAAGATTCTGGCTGCTGCCGTTAGGAAACATCAGGTTCTTGTGAAGTCTTGATGGACATTAAGAATTTTTTGTAAAACTTTATTTTGTTCATAGTACAGAAGGTTCTGTTTCATTTGTAATGCTTTGATTTGTTGATTATGGGTGCTGTATGTCCATTTTTGAATATATTGTAATGACCTTTGGCTACACAATAAATTACTTATTGTATCGTATCATATCGAGCTATACAAAGATATTCTTTTTACCAGTGGCTTTATTTATAAGAAATCCTAGGAAACAGAATGGATGCCACAATAAAACACTTTTTATTGCTGCTCTCAAACTAAATTGCAGAACTATATTATTAGAAAATATAATGGGCTTCTCGTCTTTGGGCCTGTAGCAGGCTGAGCTGGCCCTAAAAGGGGTGACCAGATCAATCCCCTCCCCCAATCCCTCAATTTGCCAGTTGAAAGGAAAAAGAGGAGGCTGACTGTGCTCAGCTGCAAGTGAGAGGAGTTGACTAAGCAATCAGGAATAAAAGAGCCAGGGCTTGCTAAGAAGTAGCATCACCAGGGAAGTCTGGATAGGGCCAGCCTTAGAATTTGCCCAGGATGAAAATAAAATGCAGGGCCCCCATAGCCCCAAACTCCATAGCCCCACGGCTACAGCCCCAGGGTCCTACTCCCCCACCCTAGTAGGCGAGGCAATAGGAGGAAGACCACGGCTCTGCTAGAAGCAACCATGCCAGGGGCTGAGAATCGCAGAAGGGGAGATGCTCCACCCCTTAGAAATAGCCTGTCCCAGGATCTCGGAGGCAATGGTCCTGAGGCTACTACGACTGGTCTCAGGGCTCCCTCTGACCTCAGGACTAGGCCATGGCTCCTATTAATCATTATTATTATTAATAATTTATTATTTATATAGCACCAGTGATGTACCTGGTGCTGTATATTTTTATAGTATATTTTTATACTAGTCCTGCTTAAGGCCGGCTCTGAGTTTTGGAAAATAGGTCAGAATAGTAGGAAATTTCTTCCACGCAAATTAGGGGGTGGGGAAGAGAAATCTGAGGGAAGATTTGCTATAGAGCTGAAATGGGTAGGGGTTTATTATTTATGGGTATTATGCGCATTTTCAGATAGCCCTTTGAGTACCTGAATAATATCCATGACTGAAATGGATAGTATCTTGGTCAGGTATTCATATGGATATTGGTTATTATCTGAACTGCCATTTTTGATTCTGTGTGGGCATAGTCTATGAGTTTATCGGGGGGGGGAGGGTTGGGGGTACTCATTTCAGCTCTAGTTTGCTGTGATAACAGTTTAGTGAGAAAAACCATTTTGTATTATGTTGTGGAGATTGTTTCTATAGCAATGTGGACAATTAAAAAAACAAAAAAAACAGCAAGATTTTACGAAGCCTGAGTGGGCTGTATCTTTGGCCCTTTTTACAGGGCAGCGGTGAGTGGGGAGATGGGTGTGCTGCCACGGTGGGTGTGTGCCCTTTCCCACGAACAAACACCCATCTCCACCCATGGAACCTCTTCCGTTTTTCCAGAAGGCTCCGTGGGTAGAGATGGGTGGGTGATGGGTGGAGGTGGGTGTTACACAGGAGCGCGTACACACCTCCACCCACCACTCATGGTGTTCGCACGGGCGAACACCTATTGAACACCCATCCCCCCACTCACCGCTGTGCCATTTCCACCAACGCCCCCACAGGTCTAACACCTTTCTGCACACCCAGTGGGGGGTGGGGGGGCAGGCATGTAAAAATGGCCTTTGTCAAGGAACCTGTCATCACACCTTCTGCCAAATTTGGTTGACAGTGATGCGAGGGAAACAAAATTATTAAGGGGAAGCAACGTTCAATGTAGGTCAATGGGATTTTGGGAGATAAGGGCCCATAGCTCCCCTCAAGGGGGGGGCACCTGTTATTACAAAATACTTTCCTATGGCCCTCCACTAGATGTAGGTGAAACTGGACTGAAGGATCCAAAGTTCTTAAGTGGGAATATAAGTGTGTGTGTGTGCACACATAAGCACGTAATTGCATAAGCCTTTTTTCACATAAAAACCAGGCTAAAAATATATAGGAGCATCACTTCATGAAGAACAAGCTGGATTCAGAGCAAGAGGAATCGTGATAGACCAACAGTTTGTGATAAAACAGATTTCAGAGGCCTGGGTAGATATATCTGTGTACAGTAGTGGGCTGGTGTTGGAGAATGGGATTTGTGAAGCAGATACCAGAAACAGCTAGGCTAGCTTCTGCGGCATTTGGACGACTAGAATATGGACAACTAGTGATACTTCAGTACAGGGGCGGCTCCACCATTCAGTGTTCTTGGGGCTGTTACCCTCAAGCTTGACATATGTGAGATACATCTAACCTATTGGCTATAGTCTGGACATTTTGGCTTTAGTTTGGACACAAAGGCCTCCCTACACCCATCGCCCCTGCACGCGGTGCTCCACCGGTCGCAAACCAATCCCCCCCCCTCCGCCTGTTTAAAAAGAGGCCAAAGTGTTGAAGTACAAGTACAGCTGACGAGTAAAAGATACTAACAGCAGGGATGAATTGGTCGAGAGGAACAGCAGGTGTACGTAGGATGCAAACATTTAAGCAAGGTCCATGTCATAGCGAACGCTCAGCTATAACAAACCTTCTCCTTCTTCATTACAGTACAGCCTGTGCACCTTCTACTATTACAAACTGTTCACTATAATGAACAGAAGGCTTAGATATCAAGGGGTCTGTTGAAGTATATTCATCAGAAGGTTGCTAAACTGATGAACAACACTCCTGTAGAAAATCCAGGAAAGATGACTGTGCTGGCTTGGTCATGTTTCAAGGATGGAAACTACTAGATTACCTTGCATGGTCCTTTATGGAGAAGAACCTTGAACAAGAACAAATTGAGCAATATCAAGCTTGCGTTGGACAGTGTTAAAAGCAGGAGTGTGGAACCTCTCTCCTCCCCCCCCCCCCTTCTGCTCGAGGTCTTTTTTTGGCCCAACCTTTTCATTTTGGCCCATTGTGGCTGCCTCACTGTCACTATTCAATTGCCCTGCCTATTTTGACTGGTTGGCCTGGTCCTACCTCAGGAAGTGAGGAGTGCTACCATAGCAAAAACCTTCCCTGGGGCTGAGGTCCCTTGCTTCTAGGGATCAGCCCAGGGCTGGCCTTAAAATTTGGGGGCTCAGGACAAAGAGAAAATGTGGGGCCGCAGGTTATTCCTCCCACCCCCTTCCCCTTGGTCCTGTTCCCATGAGGGCACCCTCTGAGCGACCCTAGAGGTGGTCATGTTTGCAGCCCCACTGGGAGAGAGTCGGGCCCCCACACCCTGCCCTGGTGAAATTGGGGGCCACTGTGGGACCCCCAGAAGTAGAGAAAAGAGCGGGGCCCAGGGCAGTCACCCTGGGTCATTGTGTGGTAAGGTCAGCCCTGAGGGCATTGCTGAAGGACACACCTTTCCCCAGGGCAGGCTCCAGCTGTTGAGGAGGCTCTGGAGGTGGCAGCAGGCTTGGGGTGGAGAACAGGCCCAAGAGAGTGTGTGAGGAAGCTGTGTGCAGAGTGCAACTGTGGAGCATGTGTAGGTGTCCGCACGTACCTCTCTCATTCAACCCTCATCCCCTCACTTTTCTTTTTTGGTCTGGCTTAAATGGACAATTTAAAGTTGTCAATATGGTCCAAGGACCGAAATGGCTTCAAGCTTCTGTTTAAGAGGTATCAGACACAGAAAGAAAAACAGATGACTGAGGTTGCCAAGCTGATTTGGAACTACAACAGTGGAGAGCATTGCTAAGCCAATGGAAGGAGTCCAAGAAGAATAGACAAGTGTTTCTCTACCCCAGCAAACTGAAATATGTTGGCCCTTCAGTGCTACCCTCACATCACAGCCAGCAGAGCCCTGCTAGACAAAGCAGGGGTGAGGAACCTCAGGCCCAGGGGTCAAATTCAGCTCACACCTAGTTTTTATTTGGCCCCTTTCTAGTTCCTGAATCCAGTTCCTACCCCAAGCACTGGAAAAGTGAACTCATGAGGAGGAAGCAGAGATGAGGACATGCATACAAGGTTATGAGAAAGATCCATGGCACAGATCCATGATCTGGACCCTCTTCTTCCCAGGAACACCCCCAAACTACCCCACCCCCAACTTCTATATGGCCTTTGGAGCTTGTACTAATTTTCATACGGGCTCCTGGGAGGGAAAAGGTTCCCCTCCCCCTGGGATGAAGTATTAGACTTAAAGCTGAGAGACCAATGTTCAAATCCCATCTTAACCACAAACTCACTCGGTGGCTTTGGGTAAGTCCTATACCTCTGTTCTGAACAGTTCTCCATCTGTAAAATGGGAATAATAATGTCCTTCTTCGCAGGATTGTTGTCAGGGGTGAACTAGATTAGGACTGTAAAGTATTTTCAACGCTGCAAGTGCTATAATACTAAAATAAGGAGCCTGTGTCAACTCATTGCGACATTAGTTTATTCTGTAGATGTTTTTATTTATTGTAAGCCACCCTGAGCCATATTGGGAAGGGTGGCATATACATTTGATTAAATAAATAAACAAATAAATAAATAAAATAATAGTTTGCTCAATAGCGTAGGTACGGTCAGTGTTAACTATGTAAAACTTCAATTGGCTTCTCATAATTTGAATGGAAAGCTATCATTTGAAGACACCGACAAGTTAGAGAGGTTTGTGGGTTTTTTTCCCTTCTAACCTTATCAGCAAGAGGGAGCCAAGTGGAGGACAGACTGCCAGGCAGTGACATTTATGGACTGTCAGGAAGGAGCTGATGAGCCAGAGGAGACCCAAGAGGTCTTTGAAGCGAAAGGAAGAGAAGAGCAAATAAAAAGAGCACAAAGTGAGAGCAGGGGCCAGGGAAGGAGGAAACTACAAAGTAAGCAGCCCAGCACTCTGGTATACCGGCCAGGAAACGCAGAGTGAGGCCTGAGATCATCCCAGCCTACAGCTGAAGGGCTGGGACCCAGGAGGGAAGTCGCCAAGGAAACACCCGCTCCAGTCAGAAACTTTCCTCCCGTTGAGAACAACCAAGGTGAGACCTATGAGGAAAAGCCCAAACTAACCTATAGTGAATCACCGGGTAGACCCTGGGACCTGACCTAAACCCCTAGGACCTCGCTGGTCCTATCAGGCTCACATCGGGCACAGGTTTTGCCATTGTCCAATAAGGCAGAGCAAGAGGGGAAATGGACTTAAATTGCAGCTATTAAATTTCGGCTAAATGTAAGGAAAAACTTCATAACTGTAAGAGCAGTTGGGCAATGGAATAGGTTGTCCAAGGAGGCTGTGGAATCTCCCTCCTTGAAGGTTTTAAAAACCCATTTGAACAAGCATCTGTCTGATGCTGCAGACAGAGGATATACCCTGCCTTGAAGCAAGGAGTTGGACTAGATGACTCTTGAGGTCCCTTCAAACCCTCAAATTCTGAGATTTTATGATTCTTTGTCAAATTTCAGGCCTGAACGGGGGTTTACCACAAGGTCCACTTCATGAAAGGCAGGAAACAAAGGAGAAGGAGAGACTGCAGGATGCAATGGAGTGCAGCTGGAGGTGTAACAAGACAGGGCTACAAGAGAGGGCACGGGCAGTGGGCCCAATGAGAAAGGGACAGCAGCCAAGAAGAGGCAAGGAAGAAACGGGCAAGGCAGTGGAGGGAGGAGGGAGAGGGCTGAAGAGGAATGGGCGGTGTCTCTGCCAGACATACTTGGCATGCTCACTTCTAATCAACAAGGGAAAACACTTGAAAGAGGGACTAAACCTCAGACAGAGCAGGGAGGGACGACACGGCCAAGAACGGGCTTCCATCTATCATTTGTGTGTGTGAGGGACAACAGGGTGAGCATGCATAATTCTTATGAGCACAGCCCCAACTCCCATAGGCCTCGTTCCTCAAACCACTTATTTTGGAGTCTCCTCACCAACTACTCGTTATTCTAAGGTAGGTGCTTTGAGGCCTGCAACCACAGAATCTCTCTCTCTCTCTGTGTCTCTTCATATGCTGTGCTCATGCACTCTGTCAGACAGACCACTAGGCTGGGACTCGGGAGGCCCGAGGCCTAGTCTCTGAAATTAGTTTTTATCACCCTTGGACAAGCCACTCCCTTCTCTGTACCTTTTTCCTTAGCTGTAAAATGGGTTTAAGAGAAGTGCTCTGTAACGTATGGATGAAAAACACCCATAGAGTTTCATGCTCTTTCCTCTCTCTCTCTTTTCTACTCACTCTTTACGTTCACTACTTCCCTTTCATTCATACCTTTGTTCCGCAGATACTCCTTGCTATCGTTCATATTTTCCCATTTTATTTCCCTTCATCTTAATCTCTCTCCTTATACCATTTCTCTCTTATCTTACTTTCTCTCCCTCCTCTCAATATAATTCTCTTTTCTTTTGATCTTTAACTTTCCATTACAGTTTCTCTCACTTCTTTTCTCTCCCCTCATTCAATAATTAAACAAATACATTTCTGTTCCTCTTGTTCTCCCTTATTCTTTCTTCTCTCTTTGTTGGGAGGTAACATCTGCAACAGGTAGGGTTCCAAGATCAAAATTCCAAAAATAAGGGTTACTACAGAGCTGAGTGGTGCTGAAATAAAGGACACCCATTATGGTCCATGGAGCTGTGGCCTTTGGAATAAAAGTCATCCATTCTGTAAATAAGGAGTGTCCATTTTGTTCCATAGAACAGTAGGATTCTGAAATAAGGGATGCTCCCTTAAAATAAAAGACATCCTTTATAATGAGGGACACTTGGCAACCAACCCTACAGGATTGCCAATTCTCAAAAATGTAACTGTAATATTAGGTAGTACCTTAATCCTAAAATAATGAACCTCACAATAAAATGGTGAAAATTTCAGCTTTCCTTTAAAATAATCTCTCATAGCTGCAGAGAAGTCTGAAGAAGTGACCACATTGAGACAAAAACACTTGGAAGCCCAAGGGCAAATAATGTCTTCCCACCATTTTTTTTTTTTTTTAAATAACGAGCGTCATTATTTTGGGGTCTAACTCCTAATTTTTGTACTAGTACCAAAATATTTATTTATTTATAATATTTTTTATAACACACACACCCCCTTCCTGCACAACGGCAGCCCAAGGCAGTGTACATATCAAATAAAAATTACATTAAATTCTCCAGTAAAAGAGGTCCGGGCACAATCTCCTTACAAAAACAACAAACAAAAACAAAAAAAAAACACTCACTACCTGTCCCTCTCACCAAACACCTGGCGAAACAGCCAAGTCTTGCATTTTCTATGGAAGGAAGGGAAATCCGGGGAGAGGTGAATCTCCACTGGGAAGGAATTCCATAGTCACGGCGTGGCCACCAAGAATGCCTGCTCAAACGTGGCCACCCAGGGGACCTTCAAGCGGGCGTCCCCGGCTGACCACAGAGGTCGCTCCAGGACACGAGGGATGAGGTGGTCCTGCAGGTAAGTGCGGCCCAAACCATATTGGGCTTTAAAGGTAATAACCAACACCTTGAATCAGATCCGGAAGACTACAGGCAGCCAGTGCAGAGATCGGAGCACTGGTGTAATGTGCTCCCGGCGGCTTGTCCCGGTAAGGAGGCGAGCCGCTACATTCTGAACCAGCTGCAGCCTCCGGGTCATCACCAGGGGTGGCCCCACGTAGAGTGCATTGCAGTAGTCTAATCTCGAAGTGATTAACGCATGGATGATGGTGGCAAGATCGGAACCCAAGATATCCGGTTGAAGACGTCAGACCAGGTGTAATATACCAAACGCACTCCTCGCCACAGCTGCCACCCAGTTATCCAGGTGGAGTTGTGAACTGAGGAGGACTCCAAGGCTCCGAACCTGTGGAACTGAGGAGGGATGCACCCCACCAATGACGGGGACCTCCACTCCCTCATTCTTACACACCAACATCACCTCTGTCTTGTCAGGATTCAGTTTCAGACAGTTCGTCCTCATCCAACGGCCCACCACAGCCAAGCACTGGGTTAAGCAGTAAACTAGGGGATGCTAAAGGAAGCTTCTTAATGGACGATTAGTCCATCAATTAGCCACATTAGTTGGGGAGGGAAGCCTCTGACTGCTAGAAGCTGGGAGAGAATGAGAGGGGATGGATCATTCCATATATGCCCTGCTTCTGTACATTTCCTCTGATCAAGCATCCAGGGCTAGCAACTGTCCGAAACAGCGTAACGGGCTAGATGGACCATCGATCTGATCCAGTGTGATAGTTCTTATGTGGCAAAATATCGAACCATCATAGACTTGCCAATGACATTGATCTTATAACATCCAAAGACAACTTGCAGAGACTAACCGATAAGACACACACAGAGTAGGAAATTCAGACTGCAGAGCAATTAAAAGGTCATGATATTTCAACAACCTTGGGAAAACGTGCATATCACAGGAAGTGAAGAATCCATTGAACAAGTCGATAAGTTTGTATCCCCTGGTGGATTGGTGTTAGAGCTGCGTAGCAGACATCAAAAGAGGAGTTGGATTAGTTGTTGCTATTTTTGGAAGATTATGCAGAATATGAAAGGCTAAAAATATTTCAGAAAGAGTAAAGGTAAGAGTCTATAAAAGTAAGAATCCCTAGACAATTATATGGAGTCAAGTGTTGTAAAGCTGATGAACAAAAGATACCAACCTCAGAGAGAGAATGAAAGAAATGTAGGGTTGGAAGACACTTCAAGAGCTATCGTGTTGGTTGAGAAAACTATTGGATGTGTCCAGGAAGCAGAGTTAAGAACAGTATACAGTGCGATCCCATCCTGAGCCCTTTGAAATAAATGGGTGCAATCCTGGCTCCACTGAAGGCAGTGGGTAAATTCTCATTGATTTCAGTGGCCTCAGGATCACAGTCAAATGGCAAACTCCCATTTACTTCAATGAGTGAGGATTGCACCCATACTAAATAGTATACTGGAAACAAATTTAGAAAACCTAAGGGAAACGCTTGGTGGTTTGGTCATATTTCAAGAATGGAAATCACTAGGTGTCTCTGCATACAGAAAGACACAGGACATTTTTATGGATGTAGACTGTAGCAGCAGGTTCTCCAACCAGCTGATTTTTGTTGTTGATGCTGTTTTGTTTCTATAACTAGAGTGCACAATTAATGGTTCTGACTTTGTAATGGAGCAGGTTTAGAGCCCTGGGTTATCATCCACCCTTATGTTCCAAGCCCAGAGAAATTGAAACAGATTCACTTCCTCCTCCGATGTCCAAATACAAGGAAGTGCAAAGAAGATACGTTGTACAAGACTTCCGATCTAAAAGCAATAAGCAGGGTTCCTGGTTTTCCATTTAGCATGGAAAACCAGTGAAAAATGTGGAATTACCATTTTCCCAGATAAAAACATGGAATTTCTGTTTTCCCAGAGAAAAACATGGAATTCCAGTTTTTTCTGGGAAATTTCTGCCTGCAAAAACTCTCTGGCAGCAACAGGGGCAGTGGAAATTTAAAGGAGGCAGAAGCTCTGCGTAGTGTGCCCTGTGTCCGAGAGAAGAGATTTGGATCAGGCGTGGTGCTACCCCTAGGAATCCAGGGGCAATGACCCTCCTGGCCCCCACGCCCCCACACACAGTACCTTTTTTTTTTTAATGCCAGTGCCTACCGTGCGTTCAGAGGCCGGCGCAGCTGTTTCAAGCTGCTCCGGCGCTCTGAACTTCCGGGTTGCATGCTAGAGACAACTGCGCATGCGCGAGCTCACTCCTGGGCTCTGTGCATGTGCAACGATTAGCACTGCTTTGGTCACTTGCAGGCAGTGGGGTGTGTGTGTGTGTGTGTGTGTGTGTGTCACATTGTACGTCAGGACTTGCGCAGGGGAGCCTGGGAGGGGAGAGCCAGAGCCACTCAGAAGGAGACCTGTAAGAGTCAAAAGTTTGCAGAACGCATTGGGAGTGCAGTCCACTGCGTATGTTCACAAACAGCAATGCATTGCCAGGATCGCTTGGGGCACTATTTCATTGAGGTCTATGGAGAGGGAATCGGCAGCATTTATAATGGTAATTGGGCAGAAGTCCTCAGCGTCCTGTGGGGAGGGGCAGGGGGAGCAATGGATGTGTGTGTGTGACTGTGTTGTGACGTGTGTGTGCTACTGGCTGGGGGAACTGCAACTAGGGATGGGACACCGGGGAGAATACCGGATTTACCAGTATCGGATCTCCTCGGTATTGGATTTACCGGTATCGGCATACTGGATTTTTAACATTGGCCGCTTTACCGGTTTTTTTACAGTGGCCATTCACTTCAATGGCCGCAATGTAAAAATACCGGTAAAGCGGCCAATGCTAAAAATCCGGTATGCCGATACCGGTGATTATCGGATTAATCTGATACACCTGATTATCTGGTATATCGGATTTATCAGATACCGATATTCCCACCCCCAACACCCTAACAGCAACTACGGGGTGGGGTGGGGGGGGGGGAGTGCTTTGTGTGGTTTTTGTTTTAACCAGCAGCAGTGTCTTTCACTCACTGGCGTGGGCTTTGTCTCTGATGTGGTGAGGGTGGGGCAATGCATATAAAGGTGACTCGTACAGGCGCCATTTTATCTTTCTTTCAGAAGTTGAGAGAGATTGCAGTTGGCCAGCTGCCGGTGGTCAGACTGAATCAAATCTTTCTATTTTCATCATTCATCAGAGATCACTTGTCTTAGATTATATATATATACTATTTATTCATCAATCATCATCATCATCAAGGAAGTTGGGTAGTGCCATACTGAGTCAGACCAAGGGTCCATCATCAAGCCCAGCATCCTGTTCTCCTCCAACAGTGGGGAGGTGACGCTGCCGAGCTCAGCCGGCTCTGGGTGAGTACACTGGGGACCCATCTGGGGTTTGGCCTTGGCTATTTTAAGGGGCCTTGGGAGGAGGACCCAGGAGGGGGGAGGTTATAATAAATAATGATTATTATGGGATGATATCACATATGGATACATACAGATTGGTTCTGCCCTTTTAGTATATTTTTAGTATTTTTAGGATAATTTAAACTAAGACTGAGTATGTTTTAATTATGAATTGTTGATTGTGTGTGTTGTGCTGCTCTGAGTAGGAGGGTGCAGGATAAAAGTGAACTAAAATAAATAAATAAATAAATAAAATATGATTGTGCTGCCAGCTGCCTCAAGACATTAATTCTAATTTTTTATTTGAGCAAAGTTGAATGGCCATGCCACATGTTGGTTCACTAATTATTAGTCCTTGCAGGAATGTTCGTTGTAGCAGCGCAGACACCTTTTACATTGCAACGGAACTGTGTGTAGCATGTTTTGAGGGACAAGTGGAACTCCATGCTGCTGTTTTTGTGATGTGCAGTGCTAAGGACTTCACATAATACTGTTGGGTCAATTGCTTGAGATGATAAGATCTGGTTTCTGGTTCGTTTCGCTTGCTCTGTGCTTGCATGATGCACTGCTGCTTTCCTTCTCCTCCCAAGCATGAGTAGAGAGGCCATTTTGTGAATTTGTGGGTCTGGCCCCTGTGTGGAGTTGGAGGTTATCTAGCGGTCAAGAGACCTTTTACTACTAACTTACTGTACTGCTTTGTATAAGATTTAAGTTATATTTGGATTTTTCTTATTTTCCAGGTACTTTCATTTATAATAATATTTAAGAATTGTGGATTGTTTCTGTATTTTTATGTTCACTGGATTCCTTATCTTTAGTTAGTATTATACATTATACTTGCTAAACTTGAACGGATTTGATTTTTTTATGTATTCAAATGTTTTTGGATATTTTATATTGTTTATATTTTCTGATAAGTGTGGACTGTACTGATTTAGAAGGTTGTTTGTATTGATCTTGGCAATGACGAAAGCCGTGCCTCAATAAACTTGTATGTATGTATGAATTTGTGGGTCCACTGGTTTCACTGCTGCCCCATGCTGGAAAGTAGTTTCTTGCCTCTCTGCTTGTGACTGTGTTTTTGAGAATCTTGCTTGCCGGTTTTGTGGAGAAACAGAAATGCATAGTTTAAATTTGGTTTATTCAGCCCCGCGTGTTTGGTTGCTATACAGGCCTGCAACTGGCCAGACTTTTTTAAAAAGGCGTTTGCCTGGGCAGGCGTTTGGCTGTCGGGGATAAGGTGTAGCTACTAGGGATGCTGGTCTGGATGGGCCTGGTTTGCTTGCAATGCAGCCCTGCAACTGGCCAGACTTTTTAAAAAGGGCCGGTTTGTTTGGACAGACGTTTGACTGTCGGAGATAAGGTGTAACTACTAGAGATAATGGTCTGGAATGGATGGGCCTGGTTTGCTTGCAGTGCAGCCCTGCAACTGGCCAGACTTTTTAAAAAGGGCCTGTTTGCTTGGACAGGCATTTGGTTGTAGGGGATATGGTGTAGCTACTAGGGATGCTGGTCTTGCTGGGTCAGTTTTACTTGCAATGCAGCCCTGCAACTGGTCATACTTTTTAAAAAGGGCCTGTTTGCTTAGACAGGCATTTGGCTGTCTGGCGACTGGGAGCCTACCCTAGAAAACTACAGGCAGCCAAGGAGAGCATGAAAATGAAGAGGGTTCCAGATAATGGTAAGTGATGGCATGGGGATTGGGAGGGTCTTGGACCTCTTCTTTGTGGGAGAGGTCCACAAAGAAGCAAAATTTAAAATGTCATTAACAATGCAAACACCTAAAGTAATTTGCTTCTTTTTCTATCCAGTTTGTCGGAGATCTGGCATGATTCCACATCTCGCCTTGCTTTCCTTGTGGACAGAGGAGAAAGTAGGTAGGAGCACGGCAGAAGAGAAGGCTGCAGACAACAAGAAAACCCTTTTCCCCTGTCCCCCACTGAACCCATCTCTTCACCTTCCTCTTCTCGTGCTCCAAAACCAAACCCTTTTCCTCCTACTTCTCCTTTGTCCTGTCCTTCTCTTCCCTTTCATTCAGTTCTGATTCAACTTGTTGCAGGACAGGGAGTTAACTCAGTCCTCCCAGTTCTCCAAGCCAGAAGAAAGGCTTGTCCCAAAGCCTACACCTTCAGAAGACTACAGGTGGCCAAGGATGCCATGAAAATCGAGGATACAGGATAAAGGTACGCAATGGCAACATGATCTATTTTTTTAACCTACTATGGTTAATTTGGACTCGGTGGAAAAGAGAGTGGATGGGACCCCAGTAAGAGGGCTCTATCCCCCGGTGGCAATGCTTCACACAGCAGCGTTCCCAGCGTTAACTAAGGTAATGTCCATCCAGTGTTAACCCTGGGAACACCTTAATGCTGAGTTATGCCACGCCACTGGCCTACCGTTTCCCTGGCTCTGCCTACTGTTGCCCTGGATCTGCCCCTAGGCCCGCTGGCCCACCCATTGCCCCACCTGTCTCCAAACCCACCAGCCGCCACTGGACTTAGTGCGAGAACAGTCGTGTCTGGCTTTTGGCGAGGAAAAGGTATGTTGGGGTCCGTGCTGGGGCTAATGGGGAGGCGGGAGTTGGAGTGGTACCCCCCCACACACACACCTGCAAAGGGAGAGACTGGGGCTCCATGCTGGGGTTGACTGGGGTGGGATATGTTTATTTTGTTATTCGAATGGCAAGTGGCAACCAGTGCATCAGATTGTCATCACAATTAATGATTTGTAATAAACACTTTCTAATTTTAATGGCCCAAACCCACAGATTTTGGTGTTTTTAATCAGAGAATTTAGGGTTTTTTTCTTTCAGAGAACTTTTTTGGCAGAGAACACTAGGAATGCTGGTGATAAGAAACTGAAACCACTGTGGTCAATAATAGACACTAGACAGTGAAAAGTAATTCACATGGGGGGGCGGGGGTCCAGTCAGGAGACCTAACCCACTCCTCTGATTGGGAGGCCCCTGTCCATCACTCCCCCACACAGTACAAACCTTAAGGATCTGTCCTTCTCTGTACTGCCACCAAAGTACCTTTGAGTGTAATCCTGATCCATTGCATTCAACGAGAGTTTTGCCATTGACTTTAGTAGGATGCAGATTGCAGCCTTTGAATGTGGGGGAGGGAATTGTGTGCAGGGTGTGACCCTGTGGGGAAGTCAATTAGCATCATAATTTGTTGCTAATTAGCTGCCTGCTGGGAGTGGAGGAAGAGGCTGCTAGCAGCTCTAAGGGAGTGTCTATAAAAACTCTCCTCGGGGGCTCAGAGGAAAATGATTAGGCCAGGAGCACTGAGCAAGCTCAGAAAAGCAGCTTGTCTCAGAGTTCCATAAAACAGAAAGGCTGAGGGGAGATTAGCTCTATGCTGTGTGGCCCTTTAGGGAGACCAGGGGACTGGCTTAGGGGAAGATGACAGAGGCCAGAGGGCTTGGGGAGCTGGCATGTTGACTGCTCTGCAGCACCTTGTAAAATCAGAGGTACATAGGGGACCTTTTCCTTCCTGCGGCTGCTGTGAAAATCAGTAAGTAAGAGTTTATTTACGGCCATAGGCCAAAACAATACAGTAACATAAAATACAAACATATTTCAATGTGATAAACATGTCACTGCAGCATAAGCAGTAAAGATCTTAGTTTAGGAATACAACAAACCAATATCTGGTTTTAAAAAACCTCCTTATCGTTGTATCCACAACAGACAGGCCATAAACAAACCTTGTTCCTTTTCACTAAATAATAATGCCTTGCTCTTTCCGGGGCTTACTTCGGCAGAGCTTGACCCCTGGTTGCAATTTTTCATGGGGTGGACCAATTAATTAACACATTCTAATAGGACAAGTAGAATCAAAATAAATCATAATGAATCATAATAGAGATCAAACATAAATAAAATAAAATCCAAGCATAAGCACAAGGAGACTAAACAATCGAGAAGATGCAATATATCACCCTAGATTATTTTTGTTTTTCTTCTGACAAGCAAAAGCAAAAGCCATACTTGCCATCATCCTTCCAATCTCTTTCTAAGGATTGGCAAGAATATAGGCAATTTTCATATTAATATCCCAATGAGTTTTCTCTTTGAAAATCAGTATACTCTTCAAGGGCCAGATAGGAGTTGAGGGTGAGGGTGTTTACGGTGTGTGCTCAGGACAGGGAGAAGGAAAGGGATGGTCCAGATTGTGGATCCGTGCCCGTCTATCTCTATGTTCTGTACAGCGCCAGGCACATGGCTGGCGCTATATAAATGTTAATAATAATAATTAATGTATCCATCCCCTAACCTTGAGTGAATGCCCTTGTCTCTGCTCCCTTTCCCCCTGAGCTCACTCTTTCAGGGCTTGAGGGTAGGATTTGGGTCTGTGGACCAGATCCAGGAATCGGAAAGGGGCCAAATAAAATAAATAGCCATGAGTTGGATTTGGCCCATGGGCCATACATTCCCCCACCTCCCTATTGTAAATCATGGACGCTGGTAAGGAAAGCTAAGGACTTGGTGGGATTGATCTCTGCCAAATTGGAGTGATGTGGGCTATCTGCTTTCAGACTGGTAGAAAGCTTTGTTCCCTTTGTCCACAGAGGCATGCTTCCTATTCCTGACACCAGCCACAGCAAGACTGACTGTTCGGGGATAACGTTTGCCGCTTACAAACTAAACAATCTCAGTTAGCGCAGCTGTAACATGAAGACTTGCTTCTTGTGTACGGATACTCTCCATTTCCTGCTAGGGGTTTTTAGAATTACTTTTGCACTTACAATGGAAAGACAATTCTGAAGGCACTGACGGCTGCAGGTAATGTTAGCATACAGCCAGCTTGCCCCGTTATTTGTTCTAGAAAATGACTTCTTGCCGTTTCAGGAGAATACACATTGCACAGTACAGTAGTTCCCTAACCAAGGTATATGAGGCCATGGTGAGTGGGCTATGGGACTGACCATGGCTACAGCAAAGGAGGTTCGGTCCCTACCAGTAGGGTTGCCAGCTCTCCAGGTATCTTCTGGAGACTCTGGTTTTTGACCCAGAGTCTCCAGGCTCTGAGTCTGAGGGAAGTCCTGATTTTCTCCAGGTCAGCCAGGGGTGCCCTCTGTAACACGGGGTGTTTAGCCGAGCGACTCCCCACTCATTACCCACCTATCATGCATGGTGCAGGACTGCATTGGTGCCCTATGCGATCCTACAGTCATGGGCGAAGAGGTGCTTGTCTAAAAACACCCAGAGAAATCAGGGCTTGTGGGGACGGTCATGACAGAAAGAAACCAGGCCATAGGGTCTTTCCCAATCCCCTTTCTAATGTGACCCCCCACCCCCTACGCCTATGGAGCTGATGTTCTGTGAGGTGGGGTTATGGTAGAAAGCAGTGTGATAGCCCATTTGGCCCTTGCCAATGTGGCCCAGCCGTCTCTGGATAAAAGCCTGGAGTGAGGCAACCCCCCTGCCCACCAGTGTTCTGGCCATTTCCCAGAATGGAGGACAGGTGAATAATGAGGGGAGGGGGGTGACTATAATATGTCTTTGCAGAGACCAAAGTTGCTTGCTTTGTGCAGCTGAGACCAGCCACCCGTGAGTGCACTGGATGGACTGTGGCCACTTCCAGGAAGTGTGTGAAACTTTGAAGGCTACAATGGCATGTTGGTCCCGCGAGTTGATGAACCTGGATAACGATTTAACTTTATGCAACCTATACTCAAGGTTACTCTGGTTCTGAGGCTTGTGCTAACACAACACCTTGAGGATCAGAGAGCCTTAATTGTTATGTCCTGAAAAAGTGCTTATGATCTTGATTTGATCAGTTCTGTTATGGGAATTGGCCTACGAGGGCTCTTTTCAGTCTCATCTCAGATGCCTAGGAGGAAAAGTACCAGAAACCTCGTATTAGACAGTTATATGGGCCTGTCGGGGAAGCTTCTTGCTAACTCTTCTCAATTTGCTTTTTACCCTGAAGCCTTTTTCTCCTGTTCTGATTCAGTCCTGCTGGAAGCAGTGATGTTCTTATAAACTACTTTGTATTCAGGGACTTTAGACTTCAGACTCATCGTTTTGTTTTTGCTATTGAAGCCAATGGATGTGCTATGTGCATCATCTGCCTGAAGGGCAGCTTTATCTTTGATTGCAAATCCTTTAATACCTGCCTCCCTTCTGAGAGGTTTTGTAACAACGGGAGTAAACCAGAGTTGGGAACCAGCTCCCCGGCACCTAACCTCATCACATCCAGTTGAAACACCCTTTATTATTTATTTTTTATTTATTTGCTATGAGATCTCACAAGGATGGCTAGTCTTTCTTATTCTAGGCCAAGAAACACAGGAGATAGGCTCACTGAGACTTATAAGACTAGGGCTTTATTTGTGCCAGGCTTCAGCCCTGGCACCTTTTGCATCTGCTACTGATATTTTGTTGCAAGTGTGGTGGAGGCTGGGTACCGTTGGTATCTCTGCTACTGTCCATTTTTATTTATTTAGATTTTTTTTTTTATCCCACCCTATCCCTTTGGCTCAGGGCGGCTTACAATTCTTTAACTTATTAACTGTAACATTAACTAATTAACTCAACTGTTAATACTCACAACAACTATGGTAAGTAAGCATACTAATCTATGGTATAGACAAGGGTATTCACTCAAGGTTAGGGGATGGATACATTAATTGAGGTGGGGTAGGTTAGTCAGTCAGATCTGTGACTGGCCTGCCATCACCCAGTGAGTTCATGGCTAGGGTGAGACTCCCCCTACCGCTTGGTCAAAGTACTGCACTCTTAACCACTGCACTACACTGGCTCTCAGACACACCGAGCATCCGATGGACCCAGCAATCATGTTAACCCCTGCCTTAGTAGCTCAATCTAACCCTTGTTGGGCTAGGGCTGTGTGGCAGGGGGCTGTGCGTGGAGGAGACCTTTCAGGACCCAGGCCACAGCTAGGCAGCATCCTACCACAAGTCACCTGGGGCCCAGGTGAAGGGATAGTTGGCCTGGTGATTGGCAATTAGCCCAGGTGCAGCCATTAGGTCAGGTGACTGGATGTCAGCGCTACGGAAGCCCAGTTGGGGAGAATGATCAAGAGGCTGGACCCATCCACTTACCGCTGCAGGTTTGAGGACTCCCCATGAAGAGTTGGAGGGGCAGGGGTTGCTACAAGAACAGGCTGTGTGGGTGCCCCTGTCATCCTAGGGCCATAACACCAAGGCGTGCAGGGGAGGCAGGCAGCCTGGAGCTAGTAGCCCAGCCAGGAGTGGCAGAAATAACAAGGTGGCTATGACAGCGTGAGAGTCTGAGGCACCCTTTAGAGAGGAGGACACGGTCCTCCTAGGAAATCCAGAGTCCCTGTCATAGGGCATGACTGGTGGGAAATTCCAAAATGCTAAGTGGAGATGCTGTTGGGCTCAAAGAGAGGGGATCTAGGGGGAGACCTAGGATGCCATCCAATCCCTGGAAAGGGAAGAGCCACATCTTAGCCAGAGACCAGCTTTTGGAGCAGGAGCAAAATTTGAGGCAGGAAAGACTAGGGTGCTGGTGGGGGAACCACTGGAGGGTGGGAAGAAGGAGCCCACATGCTGGGAATAGGGTTGCCACCTATGTATATTTTTCCAGGCCATTTATGAAACATACATGTTGCAGGGCATGCAGGCCCTGCAACATGTATGTTTCATAAGTGCCTGGAAAAATATACCTACGTGGTAACCCTAGCTGAGAATAGCAGTGCACCACCCTGGCAGGGTCATCAGCAGGTAATAAGAGGGGAGGCCCTTAACTAGCTCACCTTCACAACAACCCTGCGAGGCAGCCCATTATTCAGATTCTACAGATGGGAAACTGAGGCTGAGAAGCAGTGACTTTCCCAAGGCCACCCAGAGAATTCAAAACTAAGACAAGATTTGAACCCCAATCTTCCAGTTCAAGTCCAACACCTTATTCACTAGCCTACAGTAACTTTTAACTCACCACACCCAGTCCTTTTTATTGTCACTCTTCACCACAAATGAAACTTCAACTGGTGTTTTATATGTTTGTTTTGAGGCTGGACCCCCAGGAATGAAAAGGGCTTCCTGGTGATTGTACCTGGGGCTGTGTGGAAGCTTGGCATCCATCTAGTCCAACAATGGAAAGAAGAGGGATGCCAAAGTGATAGTTTCCTGGTGGAAGAAGTAGAAGGAATTTTACACACACCGTCCCTCCACTCCCCAAAGCCCTGCCCAAAGTCAGATCCCCTGCTCCTCCCAATCCACTTGTCATGGGTAAAAAGAGCACTCAGAGGAGTTAGCGGTGGAGCGTCTCCTGGCACCATCTACCAGGTGTGAATATAGGACATCTTATATGTTGTCCTTGGGGCAGGGAGCCAGTCCCACACCCACCCTTGGCCTCTGTTACAGCTCAGGAAAGGACTCAGCATCTGGATAATGTCCAAGGACCAAGCAATAGCATCCTCCTGGCATGGAGCTTGAGCAGGCAGCGGACAGGAATACCCCCAGCTAGCTGCATGCGCTGTGCCATGCAATGCAGGTTATGTGTCCTGTACACCTGTTCCCTGCCTGGCACATCAAGAGAGATCATTCTAGCCCTCATCATCGGGCTTTATCCTGGAGAGAGGGAAAGAGGAGTGGAGCCCCACCAGATGCTCCTTGGCAAGGGCTTAAACTCTGGAATCCTCCTGTCATCAACACCTAAGGGAAGAAGGTAAGATTTTATTCTGTCTGGGTTCCAAAGAGAAACCCTGAGACTCTGGCTACACTGAAACTGCACAATTGCTTAGCAATGGGGCTCCTAGGGACGCACAACCCATTAGCATATTAACTATCTAAATGTGGCAGTCTCAATGCCTCAGCACTGGAAACTCCCACCTGCTCTGTTATGATAAAGCAGAGGCGAAGAATTGAATGTCTTTGTGCAAGACCACCCCAGATTATTACCGTATATATTGTCACAGAACTCATGCCAGAAACTATGCACCCCCAAACTGACAAAGAGGTTATACAGGAGTATTGATATTTTGGGGTGTCCCTCATTATTCAGTGATAGTGTAAATGGTCCTTGCTAATGAGACATAGCCCCTGCAGAACCCTTTCGAATATCAGAGTTAGCTCCTTTCCAGTTCTTGCTTCTGCTTGGTGGGAGGGGGGGCATATGGGACCCTACTGAATTCCCAAAGAGGACCAAATCCTGGTAGTTCTTCACCAGCTCCCGACAGATTGGACTGTTATTCCGTAGGGCAAACTTCAGTGCTGCCTCCTGGTAATGGGGGTGGGGATCAGGGCAAGGCCAGTCCCAGCATTCTCTCGTAGCAGGTCTGACGGGCTGCAGTTGAATGCACAGCGATTGGAGGCCTCTTCCTAACATCAGATGTCTGAATCTGTCCAAAAGGAAGAGTTCTGATGAGTAAGATTTCCAGACCCCCGACTTTGCGTCTTTCCCCTGACCTTGCTAAGTCCTCCAGGTATATTGGATTAACCCTAATTTTCTCTTTAAAAGGGATTAGTATGCTTACTTACCATGGTACACTAGATAAAATGGTCTTGCCATCTGCAGGAGGTGGCTCTTGAAGACTGATCCCACCCATCTGAGCAGAGCATTTCCCTCCCTCCCTCCAATCCCTTCTTTAAAAGTTCCACTTTCCTTAGCTCCTCACCCCCATAGATTGCTCGCTATTGCATCTCTTAATACCAGCTTGTCTTCCAGAATCCCCCTCCTCCTCTGTAACGAAGCTAAGCCTGTTCCCTTGAATGTATCCCTGTCTCTCCCTATTCCCACCCCCACGCCTTTGTCTCCCTTTCCATGTCCACCTTAGATTTTAAACTCCTCAGGGCAGATGATAATTAATAATCTGCTCTCAGAATGGCAGGATCCTCTATTATAGTGGTTCCCCCATTTTGTCACTAAAACGTAGGGTGTTTTTACACAAGACACCCCCCACATGGACTCTCCCAGTCCACAGCGGGCGGTCTCATTTGAATACGGTGCATAGGGGTGTGCGCTCCCGTGACCCATTCACCGCCCACCCAGTTCACACACGAGGAAGTCTGGGAAAATCCAGAGTGCCCCATGCGTGGATGGGGAGGGGGGCGTTGCCTGGATGGGGTGGCTGTGCATGGGGCCACTTGTTTGAAGCACTCCCCCATGGACCGACCATGGACGCACCCACCCACCCCCATCCAACTTGTTTAAAAACACCCATAATCTCACGAATCTAGATAACAGCTGAGACATGCAAGGCATGGGCAGTATTTAATAATCAGGACTGTGACACCATCTGCAACCTACATGAGGTTGCAGCCCTTAGTTTGGAAACCTCTGTTCTGCTACACTCTGGGGCCAAGCGTCATCCTCTCCTGCAATCAGGTTCGGACTGAACCCCAATATCTGAATGGTTCAAATAACATCCAGACACCCCAACATGCACAATGTTTTTGCCTACAGAAAAAAGGTCTCCTTAAGCAGCTTACTTTGTCTGCTTGCCCACGTGCTGATTTTCATGTGGGATTCTCTCCCGCGCCGCACAAAATGAGCAATAACGTACGATTCCTGCTGAGCTGCAGGCTCCTATTATTGTCTTTCCCGTGGTTTTCCCCTCGCCAAGTCACATGGCCCTTAAGGGATCCATTAGAGGAACTGGGCACATGTAATTTTCACATAAGTTACATTCAAGTTTAATTCACCCCATGCGCACATTCCAGCCTCCTGTAATACAGAACTCATGTGTCAGAGCTGGATTTCCCTGCCCTGACATCTGTGATGAAACTTGCATTCATTTCCCTGCCAAATGAGTAAAGGGGCATGCACAAGTTACAAAATATCGCATAAGATACAAAGTAACATGAAATTGTGTAGCCTGGGTAAGTAAACACTGCAGCCTTTGATCTAGCCCCCCACGGTGCTATTCACACATTTTAGTTCTAACCTGTAGAACATGCTTCCATTCTCAGCCTGCTCAGCCACCCTTAGCTCTTAACTGTATCCAGGACTTGAGTTGTAGTATCCATGTTGCAGTGCTGAGACTCTCATTCATTTTTTTCAATACACCTTCTCCTCCAGTTCTTAAGCATGCCTTGCTATCTGGGCTCCCCACACGGCCCTGCCAATGCCCCTCACTCTTATCCTGCAGCCGCCCTGCTATTCCAGTGCTGAGGCCTACCAACAGCTCTGCCAATGCCTCTCACTCCTGCCCTGCCTCAGCGCCTGCTGCCTTAGCCCTGCACTCCAGGCCCCTCTCACTCCTGTCCTACAGAGCCCCCTACTAGTGAGCCTGAGGCTCTAGCTCAACTCCATCAGTGCCCCTCAATCCTGCCCTGCAGCACTACCTGGATATCCCATCCATTTATGCTTGAGACAGATCACTCCACACACCTCTGAGTACCTAATGGGTGGGACTTGGAGTATGAGCTATACTAGTAAATGACTGCAGGATGTAATCCTTTATAGCAGAGCCATTCGTTTGGGGCAGGGGAGGAAGCTGCCAGATGGCTGAGGTCAAAGGACTATATAAAGCTGAGCTCAGAGCAAGGGGCTTGTTTCAGTAGGCTTAGTGGAGCCTAGCACTATGACGGTTTAATCCTGGAACTAGCTGGCCAAGAATCACAGGAGCAGGACTGGGACGCTCAGGATAAGGGAACTTTAAACTGGAGTAGGAAGTGTGTTAGGTGTATTGCAATTGCTTGTTATGTGATTGGATGAGTCCAACTGAGAATGGAAAACAGGGGTGGTCAGACAGACCTATGGGGCACAGGAGGATACACTCAGTGCAGACATTGGCCTCAGGTGATCTACTAGGACTCCTCCTGCTGGCTCCAGTGCTCCAGGCCTGAATCTCTCCTGCTGGCTCCCAGCAGTGCCCTAGGGCACTTCAGTGTCTCACTTCAGGAATACAGAGCCTTCCCTGCCACACTGGAGGAGCTCTCCTAGCTTGTCTTCTCCCCAGAGACACTCCCTAGGGTGCTGGTCCTGGTTTCTTTCTTGGAGGCTATCTGGGGTTGCCCTGCAATGTGTATTTTTCCTAAGTGTTCCTTCAAAATTTGCAGAGGTGGCAACCCTAAGGCTCTCTCTGAAAGGCTGGTCCCCTTCCCCACACTATGATCTATTGGAGACTAGCTTGTGATCTCCCTCTTGGTCGCCCCTGCTATAAAGGATTTGCAACAGTGGTCACATCATTTACAATGGCATTGCATTTCCTGACAGTGTCACAAGTCAATGGTGAAGTGATCCTTTCAAAGGCCCAAATGACAGCTAAGGTCTAACTCCTATTGAGAGTAAAGGGGAGTTAGGGACCTAAGTGCCTTCTGTGCTCATGCTATTCTTGCCTTAACATCCTACTCCTTAGCTCGCATGCAGGGCCAGAGACACTAGATGACCCTTGTGGTCCTATCTATCCCCATGACTCTATCGTTCTAGACTTTTTGTCAAAGGACACAGGCTCTTGCAATCATGCGTTTGCCTCTCTTGTCCAATGCCAGGTGTACGAGGTTGACCTACTATAACCATAAGGACTTAAATATCAAGCCCTGGATTTGATCTCCTAAGCTCTCTCATTATGACCAAGTCCTGTCAAGAAAACAATTTTTATCTAGAATGATGAAACTGGCTACGTTGCTAAAACAACAGGACACAGAGTCTTCTCAGCCGTGGGACTTCCATCCCGAATGATGGCTCCTCCCATTTTCAGGCTGAGAGAAAGAAACCTTCCCTTTGCTATTACTCTCCCGTGAAAAGCAGCCCACATGTGAAAAGCAGGGACAGATCACCCCACCCCAGATTTATAGCACTGAAATTGGGCTTCTTATATTTATCAGTCACTATGGTGCAGAGCTACTAACGTGTGTGCTTTAGGGAGATGTTATGATGAGGAGTCATTGAATGGAGCTAAGGATTAACCTTCTAAACAAAACACCCATGGAAAGCTTAGTGATAGTGGGCACGGCTTTAGTCGTGCAATAGTCTCCTGCTGGAAGTGGTGGGGTGGCCTCATTGCTCAAGACTGCCTTGGGATATTGACCGTAGTAGCTACTATGAGCTAGGAATGATCCTGCAGCCTGGATGGGTCTCTGGAGAAGTTAAGTAGGGCTCTGCCAGCAGGTTTGAGGTTTAAATGCCCTCTTGTGGCGGTTCTACTTTAAGACTACAGTGATTTTGGAAATGGCTGCTGCTGAAACTCTTACTGATTGGGACCTGTAACAAAGTTGAGCCTTGTCTCTCTTTGTAAAGTAGATAAATACGTAACAGTAGAATAAATCTACTTTTTCTCTGCACTGGGCATGCGTATTGTAGCAGAGCCACAGGTACCATGGAGTGAGGGGCTCAGTTGAGCCTCTACCCTGGACTCTATGGGGGCTCTTTGCAAAAGCAGTCTGAACACTACCAAGAAATTTTCAGAGTGGGTGGTGGGGAGCGGGGCCAACACTCTGCTCCCACCCACTCTGAAAATTTTCTAGCAATAGTCAGGGTGCTTGTAAAGGGCCCTGTCAAGAAGGACATTTTAAGTGTGGGCAGGGGTAGAGTGCTGGCCCTACCGACGGGGGTTGCCACTCACATTTTTAACTGGCTGACACTCCCATTTTGACCTCTAGGAAAATCAGGGTAAAAGAGTAAAAAGCATGAGAGGTGGCAACCCTACTGCTGACTCCTAAAACGTCCTTCCTGGTGAGGTTGCTGCCACTTCAGGGGGCCCACAACCATTGTGGGAAGAGACCAAGACTGGCTGGAGCCTTGGGAGGGGTCACCACTTAGGAAGACCCTGTCCTCTTGCCCGTGGCAGGGGGTGGGGATAATTGGGGACATGATGAGCCTGGGCCGGTCACACCCTGCTATACCATTGCATCAGAGACTATAGAGAGCCAGTGTGGTATAATGGCTAAGTGCATAAACTCACTGGGTGATGTTGGGCCAGCCACAACCTTCTCTCAGCCTAACCTACCTTACAGGGTTGTTGTGAGGATTAAAAATTGTGTTAATTTGTCATGTGAAGCGCTCAGAGTGCCATGGCGGGGGTGGACTATATATAAACAAAGATTATTTTTATAGCCTGCTGAGTCACCTCTTCATTCTTTTACTTTATTTAATTCCCTTAATAGATTGGTTATTAGAAGTTCTAGGCTCTTTCCCTCAGCAGTCATGGGAATTTAAACTGGAACTCCTAATCGGGTGACTTCAAGAGCCACAACCATTTATTCTTCAGAGGGAATTTTATGACATTGCAATTAAGACAACCGATACAAGTTAATAGAAAGCACACATGAGGTTAAAAGTACGACAAGAAGATCTAGCAAAGCCTTGTAGGAAGTCTTAAACGTAACTGAAAATGATGTGAGAGAATAATACAAGAATGAAAATCAGTGCATATTAATACAAAGAAAAGTAAACTAAAATACACAAAGTATTAACATAAAAATATAGTTAAACTAGACAAATGCAAGAATAAACTAAATTTAGCACTAAGTACAATAGCAACAGCAAGTGATGGATAAAACTACAAGTAAGATTAGAAATAGACACATGGTTACACTAGTTCAGAAAAGCCTAGACATTCAAATCTTTGTCCAACAGTTCTCATCCTTCCAACTGTTCTGTTAGGCCGGAGGAAAAGATCTTACTGCCAGGGAAACCTGCTCCTGATCAGGGCTGGATAAAAGCAGCACTGAGGATTTTTGGATAGGAACTTTTATAGTTTTAAGCTCTTTCTTTCCCTTCTATTCTTGCTGGTAATTTCCAGTTTCCTCGCTTTCATCAAGTATGTCAGTACCTCTCATGTTCCCCAGTTCTAGCTTGCCCCAGTCACTTTTCTCCACGAGGACCACCTCATGAAGCACATCAGTACCCCTTGTGGGAACAGGATTCAAAGCTTCCACCTGGCCTAGCTGATCAGAATTTACCTTGAATCTTCGTAATTGTTCATACTTCCTGACTTTCTGTTGCCTCTATATGCCTACTTATTCTGCGGCTGGGCTGATCTCATCAAAGTACAGGAAAAGGTATTAAAGAGGCCATCCTTCTAACTGAGCAATGACTATAGAATACCGTACCTATACACTAAATTGACCAAACTGCTTGGCTACATACAAATATATGCACGAGGAGGATGAGGATTCAGCTCTGTTCTTGAAAGTGCTTCAAGTGCATAACAACTGCCTAGAATATAGGGTGGCCAGATATACACATTTTAGAGGACGCTTATGAGAAATACAGGTTGCAGGGCTGCATTGGTTCCTGTATTTCTCATAAGCGTCTTCTAAAATTTGCATATCTGGCCACCCCACCAGAATAAGAAGGAATGTAGATTAGAGGGCTTTGTGTAGGGGGCAGGGTGGTGGGCCTGGGCTCATCTCCCAATTATGCCCATCCCCCTCAGAGCAAAGGGATGGGGTTTTTCTAAGCTTCCAGTCAGCCTTGGCCTCCCCCCACAAAGGTTGTGGTGCTGCCAGTGAGACCCCCCGGAGTGGCACTAGCCCCACCAGAAAGGAAGTTTTCAGAGTGGGTAGGGACAGCACTCCACCCTTGCTCACCCTGAAAACTTCTTTCTTGGTGGGACCCTAAATTGCAAGCAGCCTGAGTGCAGCTAGAACATTTTCAGTGTGGATGAGAGCAAAGTGTTGGCATGGTTTCCTCCATCCACCCAGAAAGTGTCTTAGTAGTTCTTGGGCTGCTGTAAAAGGCCCCGCTAGGGTCCCTCACTCCAAGGTAGCTACACTTCTGGTTTCTACCATAAATGCTATAAAACAAGGGAATTGGAGGCCAAAAGCCTCCATAGCTCAGGCTTTTAGTTTGTGGTGTGTTGTTTCGTTGTTGATTTTAAATGTCTGTTGTCACTGTCTGTTGCTGATATATTCCAAGCCATGGGGACCTGCTGTCAAAGAGAAGCAGCCCATGACTTTCTCGCCGGAGAGAAGGGACCTTTGCTGAAAGCTCTGTGTGGTAGGTAGGGGTGTGAGGGTGTGTGTGCATGTGTGTGCGAGCGGGTGTGGCTGGAGAGTTAAAATATGACAGGTTTTAAATTGATGGACTGGCATGTTGGGAATCTCATTTGTATAATCTGCACAATTGAAATGATTTGGCTCATGTACATTGTGTTGAATTTGGGTTTTCTGCTTGTAGAACTTACATTTCACAGGGTGCTTTCATACATGATTTGTTATTTATTTATTTAAGACATTTGTACCCCGCCCCTCCTGTACACAGCTCGGGGCGGCTTCCAACAATAGAACATCAAACAATATAAAAACAATTTAAAACAATCAAAGTGAAATACTTTTTAAAACAGGGCCAGAGAAACTGCTTCGATGGTGCTGAGCGCTGCCATGCTTTCAATCCTGCCCAGAGTGAGGGCCCTCACTCTGGGCAGGATTTGACCTGGCGGCCGAACAAATATGATGGACGGACGGGCAGGGCGGGGAGAGGGCGGAGTGACGTGTGGACATGCAGCCACACGGCCCCACCTCCATGCTGCCCGGAGCGGCCCGCCCCACCCCCCTCCCTGACAGGTGGCCACAGAGGCTGTCATGGCTGCCCAGAACCGATGTGCACCCGGAGCCGGGTAAGTGTAAGCGGGCCGACACATGCGATGACCCGCTTTATTCTGGTCTGGAGTCCTTTGCGTGGACCATGGCAGCACTTAGCCCATGCTGTTCTTTGGGGATGGTCCTGAGGAGCTGCCCAGGCTAAGCACCACCACGGCTGTGCTATGGCCTGAGCCAACATCTGGCAGCCCCTTTTATACATGACGCTGGGCACAGAAAAGCATATTAATCCGTGCCCAACGTCACATCTGAAAAGACCCAGCATCACAGAATTTGCCCCCCCCCCGCCCCCGATTACAGGGGACTCCAAATGCAGTGAGGCAGATGAAGGGGCTGTTGGTGACTAATAATTCAGGGTAGAGCTCTGCAATCCAGTTTAGGGTGGCCAGATATGCAAATTTTAGAGGACACTTATGAGGAATACAGATTGCAGGGCTGCACTGGTTCCAATGCAGCCCTGCAACCTGTATTTCGCATGTGCTCTCTAAAATTTGCATATCTGGCCACCTAATCCAACCTGAACCTGATGGGACCTGGTTGGTTCCACTGGACTGAGTGAACTCCCTGCTCAGGTTGCTTAGGCTCAGGTTGGACTCCCTTCCCACAGAGTACTGTGACATCACAGTGCGCCATGGGGGGTGGAGCCATGTTAGAAAAATGGGGTGGGGATCACTGTAGCCCCACCCTTTTTCTGACATGGCCACATCCCCCCACAGAGCACCATGACATCACAGTGCTCCTGGAGGGTGGGGGGGACCGCGGGCACACATCAGGCCCAGGCTGGCTATAGCCTGACTGCACTGGGCTCAGAGTCAAAGGTGTGACTTTCCTACAGTGTTACTACTAGGCCCTTAAAGCCAGGAAAAGCCAGAGCAGACTATTGATGGATACAGTGCCATCACTTTGTCAGTGGTCAACACTGAATGCTTCCGGTTCTGTTGGAAGACTAGCCCCCACCATGTCCCTGTGAACCAGCAGCTGAGTCTGCCTTCCCAGCTTACCTCTTCAGTTCTTTAGGAGCCAGGATGTTTCCCTGAGTGTCCAGAGGGGGTGCGCGGCACTCACTCTTCAGCTTCAGTCGCTCAAACTCCAGTAGCTCATTGTGTGCCCGGGCCATCGCTCTCTCCTTGTGTCTCTGGTTCACAAACATGGCTCCCCCATCGAGGAACTTGAAATAAGTGTTCCCACCCATCCGTGAGGGAGGCGGGATTGGCGGCTTGGCCATGGGAAAATATGTCCAGGGAGCGGTAGTCCATCGCCACACCTTGCTGTCATAAGGTATGTCTGGCCTCGTGGGAAAGAGAGGGGGCAGTCTCCCTACGTCCAGCCAGGTGTGGTATCCCCAGATGTGCCAACGAGTAGAGTCTTCCCAGGGGCAGCGTAGTTTTTGGCGAACCTTGATTTTGGCGTCTGTGCATGGCGAACTTTCAACTGCTAGTTTATGGTAAGCTCGCGGAGAAAACCCTGGCCATGGGGTATGTCTGTCTTTACAGAGGAACGCTCTGTCTGCCCAGGTGCTCATCTGGAAGGGGATGATGGAGAAGGCCTAGTTGGGCAAAGGCAAAACAGAAGACAACATTCAATAGTACAAGCACTGGGTGACGATTACTACCATTCTAGCACTACCATGTCATTTGCTGTGCTAAGTGGTGTAGCTAGGTGGGAATGGGCCCCCTGCTGGGGCACTCCACTGTACAGATGCAATCTACATGCGCGTGGCTCCCCAAGCATATGGGTGGGCTCTGGAGCGGCTGCACCTATCATAGCTATGCCCCTGTAAAGTGCATTGGGTAAAGATGGATATCATGTGCCTAAGCAGTGCTCAAGCTACCTCTGAAGAACATTATGCATGCCTCTCAATCTTGCCCTGCAGCCTCCTACTGTAATTCCAGCCCTGGGCTCCCTGCACAGCTCTGCCGGTGCCCCTCATTACTTTATCTGAAGCAAATCCTACAACGCCTCACAAAGATGCATTATTTCATCCACACACACAGAGACTTCCTCTCATTTACACAATCTGCAACTTCTGGTGTTTTTTTTCAGGAGCAGCTTCATTCAAAACAGCAACAATGTGTTCTCGAAACTAGACAGTTCAAGATTGCTCTAGACCATCCAAGACAGGAACCCAATGTTCCCAAAGCCATTGCAATCCCTCCAGTCAGCTAGATTCCCTCTTGCGGGTTCCATCTGCCCAGCAGTTCCATACGGTGAGGGTACGCAGAGAGGCGTGTTTGGTTACTGGAACCTCCTTCCCTTACAAAGCCCAACCCTGGGCATTTTCTGGAGGCAATGTAATACTTTTATTCTCAAGTGTCTGGCAGATGGAGATAGGGGTTACAGTGGGGTTTTTCTTGGGGGGGGGGAGGGTGGGGTTATGTTTTCCAGTTATGTTTTAATGTGATTTTAATGTTATAATCAACTCTGAGCCTTAGGGGAAGAACGGGTAATAAGTTTAAAGAAATAGGACATAAAGCACTCTCCTCTTTGGCTGCCGTCCAAGTAACATACCCGCTGTCCTCTTAGAGATGCTTTTTGAGAGTAGGATGGCTATAATTTTGGTCAGCAGCAGAGAAGTACATCGAGTCCTTCAAAGGAGATTCAGCTCACAGCTACGCCAGAGGGGCATCTAACTCTACAGGGAGCAATAATACTTTACTTGCTGTGGTTCTCGAGCTTTTGCTTTGCATGACCATCCCGAATGAAGATATGTAAAGCATAATGCAGATCAGTTTGAGATCAGAATCCTGTCTACACCTGGCATGATCCCACTTGGGGTCCTGACCCACAATTTAGGAACCTCTGTTCCACAATGATTGAATGTCGCGCTATGAATTGCAGCGGAATCCTTCAACCGAGGATTCTAAACCCCGAGCCTGCCGCTAAGCACTGCATGCTGCCTGTGGGTGTGCATGCTCTGCTGCTTCAGGAAGAAATGAAGGTGGTTCCCGCCTTGGTTGGCCATGCAGTAGTTAATTCTTATGGGCATGTGATAATTGCTAAACGGGGGGGGGGGGGCATGGAAAGTGTTCTGGAGGTAATGTGCAATGAGATCCATTCTATCGACTTCCGAGATCCTCTTCCACACTTAAACCTCTGCTATGGAAGGACCCTTCTTCTCAGGTGTAGGGGATTTCTTATTTCCTGTGGTCCACTTTGAAAAAGGATATAAGCTGTGTGGGCTGGATGGGAGTTGGGGGTGCCGAAGGGATGTGCTAAAGATGAGGGAAGGGAAGGAAGGAAGGAGCCAGGTCTTTCTACCCTTCCACGGAACTCGCTTTTCCAGGGCTTGAAGGTAGGGACTGGCTTCACGGGCCAGATCCAGAAACTGGGAAAGGGCCAAATAAAAAAAAACATTCATGGGCCAGATTTGGATCCTAAGTCGCCTTCTAGATCCTGTCGGCCTCTCCGGAAGATTTTAAAGAACACAGGTATTCTTTCTAAGCTAAAAAGCAATAACCTTGTTTCAAGCTTCCACCCAGATACCTGGACTTAACTTCTCTCCATGGAATATTTTCTCCAAGCAAGTTGCTTGAGCACAAACTCCACTTTCTGGGTGTCTCCCATGGGGTCTTTGAAGTTCCTTTTGAAGCTGAGCTCATGTCTGAGTATGGAAGTCCATGGAGCTCTGGCTGCTCGGAGGTGTTTGTGTGTTTACCTGTAATCTCCGTTACTGTACTGACTAAAACAAAGTCTAACTACTCACCCACTGGTTTCATCTACAGATGGTGACAGGGCAGAGTCCAGTCCTTGTCTGGCAGGCTTACCTCTGAGGCTAGCAATCAAAGATACATGTATCGTGGACATAGCAGAGATTCTAAAGCCTCAGAACCATGTACATTTGTGACTTTAATTTGACCGAGAACAGAATACTGAAATTTGGGGAAATGGCATGGAAAAATAATTTTAAAAGAGGCTATGGGGGTGAGGGCAGGAGGAATTGCTATTACACAGACCTTGTTCCTGCTTTCTCTGTCTTGAGACAGAGCTGTGTGTCAGCTTTACAGCTCCCCAGCTTTCTCATTTCATTTCTCTCTGTACCTTGGACATAGTTTTACAGAAACATCCTCAAGCTTGAGGGCTGCATTTGCACTGGGTGAGTTGTGATGTCATGTACTGAGAACTGTGACTTCAGTTGGGCTTGATGCTGAGGCAAAGACGGGGGCTCCTACTGAATCTTGTTTTCCTGCTGCTCCCCTTTGCAAAAGGAGGCAAACCCGCTCTCCAGTGTGTGTAAGTTGCAAGCACTCGGTCAGTACTCCTCAAAGTTCTTCAGAGACCATCACTACTGAGCCCCTGCCACATGCTCACTTCACTCAGGGTGCAATCATACTTCATCCATTAGTCATTGGCTCAGCTCCCACTGACTTTAATGGATAGAGAATTGTGCCCCCCCCCTCCTCCCCCCCGGCCTGTTGTCTTCCAGGGTCAAGTTTAACTTGCTCTCATATTTTTCCTAGGGAAGACAAAATTAAAATGACTTGGGAGTGGGAGAGGATGGTCGTTCTATACAAGCAGGGTAGGGTTTGGAAGCTGTTGGCCGGCGAAGCTATGCTGCCGTAGAAAGTATTGGCAGAACTCCTATCACCTTCAGAACAGTTAGGTCAACAATGCGTATGGCTTGGGAAATCCTCTCCTTTGCTCTTGTCTCTTGTTATTAAGTCCATGATGACCCAGCTCTTTCCAGGTTGTTCGGGTTAACAACTGTGGTTTGATCCCAGACGGTTGGGAGCGTGGGCTGTGACCTCTTTCTTATCTAAACATCAGCAAGCAGAAGCTGTTTTACTGCATATACTATTTCATTCCCCCAAGTATAGCTAGAACATTATATCCAGCAGTAGCCTCTGAGCAGATACAGTGGAATTCACTTAGGTAGAATTTGCATAATTTTGAATTTCTGGATAAGTCTAATTTGTTTTCCTCTGCCCAAAGGGCTCTGAGGATGTCTGGCTTCTTGATCTGAAAAAGCAGAATTCTGAACCCTGATAACTAGAATTTTAAGGTATATATAGAGTATACCCACCTAGTTAAAAATATTGGGATCTTTGAGTGTACTGACATCTCGGCAGTATGTTGTTAAAATACTGTAATATATACCCTGTCAGGGTGAGTCTTCATGTCAGGCAGGCTGAAGATGGACATTAGGGAACATCAGTTCTCTTCTCCTCCAGCTCTCCGGAGGTGCACATTTACACTGACAGGCAGAGCAGTAGGGGTGTCTGTGCGTGTGTGAAATCCTGTCACTTCTGACTCTGGGAGTCTCAAGCGGGCTATAAGAGGAATGAGCCCCAGGTTTGGGTCTCCAGTCCACGCAAGACTCCTAAAGTCAGAATTGACAGGATTTTATATATATATATATTTATATATATATATATATATATATATATAACAATAACATACATACACACACTCCTCTGCCCTGCTGTCTGTTCTGACTCTCTGCTTCTGAGAAGAGAGAAAGGGACCGGAGACTGAGAAATCTGGAGCTAATAATCTGAGCATCCATCTCCATTTCCTCAAGGTCTGCATAAGTCAAATTTCTGATAAGTCAAAAAAATGTATATGGCTGGAGAAATTCAACTTAAGCAGACTCCACTGTAGTGCCAGACTTAAAACACAAGGCAGGAACAAATCCCATTTACTTCAGTGGGAATTGTGCCTATGCTAAGAACACTTTCTACTGACTGTAAAGATTATGGCCTTAAAATGTTCACTTCCACAAGAATGGAAATGCAGTTAAGAATTGTGTCTTTAATAACCTACCACACCACCTTATTCTGTACCATCACCTGATCTGCTCCCCTCTAATCCCCCCCCCCACATCAACTGCCCAATTTGCTATCCAAAAGCACATTGCCTAACCCCCGTCTTTGCCTCAACATCAAGCCCAACTGAAGTCAGTTCTCAGTATGAGACATCACAACTGAGCTCCGCCTCCTACAGACGCCAGGTTTCTTTGTGAAACATGGCCTACATAGCCCCACCCCCGCTGTGTCCTTCTGAAGCCATGGATTCTATTGGTCAAGTCAAGGTTTATTTGCGTAGCCAGAGGCCATTGCACAACCATATACATAGACAATACACACAAAACAAATAAACACCTAGTCAAATCAAGTCTAGATATAAAATTGAATTCTAACTAAATAAAATACGATAACAATATGGCAGATCCTAACATAAAGTAACTCCTACAACTAAGTGAAAGTCATAATATAAATAAGCCTAATAATGGCAGGAACCTACCTAACTGCAGCTAAATAAATGAGTTAAATTCAACATGGCCATAGCGTAATCAAACAGCCTATATACACAAACTATAAAACTCTAAGATAACACTGTCTGGGGCCAGGAGTAATCTGTGAAACTTGACTAGAACAAAAGCTAAGTAGTAACACTAATTTGTTCATTTAAAAAGCAGCATAGCATAATATAAATCCTTCTTATAACTAACATAACCAATTAGGATCAGCCCGTGGAGCCTAACACAGTAGACCTACATAAACCATCAATAGCCATGATCTCTTCAAAAACCGAAGCCCCTCTAGAGGGAAAGCCCAACTTTTTTTTTTTTTTATAATAAAGTTTTTAATTTTTTTTCTATTAAACATTATAACAATAATAAACATATTCTAAGCTATTACATAAATTAACTTATATTAACAAATATTGTTAGGGCATGTATGATGTTATCTTATACATTGTAGTCTACCAGGAATGATTTTGTTTCTTCATCTATGGTTTGTCCTTGTATACTTTCTATGCATGTAAACCATCTGGTAGTAAATTTCTTTGATTTATTTTCTTGGGTTGCTGCTATTTTTTCCATTGAATACATGTACCAAAGTCGTTTTGTCCATTCAATTTCTGATAGATTTTTTGCTGTTTTCCAGTTTCTGGCTATGATGTTAAGTCCTGCTAGTGTCATTAACATGCAGGTTTCTTGATGTTGTTTCATAAGGGGGACGTCTGGATATAGTCCCAATAATGCTGTTTCTGGACGGAATGGTATAATGAG
>QEPC01013926.1:1723723-1740970 GCA_003113815.1 Sphenodon punctatus | reverse complement strand
TAGTATTTTGACCAGGCTCTTCGTTTTATCATCGTGTCTGGTGCGTAGTCTACTTGTAGTCTGATTTTATTGCCTTGGAATTCTAATAATTGTCTTTTTTTCCTGTAGGCAGCCAAAATTGCTTCTTTATCTTTGTATTTTAGGAATTTCACTATGATGGCTCTGGGTGGGTCATTGTCTTTTGGCTTGGGTCTTAGGGTTCTGTGTGCCCTTTCTGTTTCTAAGTTGTGCAGCTGAGGCTGGTCTGGAAAGTTTTCCTTAAATATTTGCATAAGCAGTTCCTGCATTCCTCCTGCTTCACTGCCTTCTTTAACTCCCATAATGCGTAGGTTACTGCGTCTGGATCTGTTTTCCAAATCTTCGCATTTATTTCTAAGCAGGTTCAAGGATTCTTTTATTTTTGTCAGGTCACTGTCTGAATTCAGTGCCTGGTCTTCTAGGTTAGATATCCTTTCTTCTGCTTGATTCATTCTTTTGTTCATAATTTCTAGCTTTTTATTTCCTTCTTCTACTGTGCTGTTTACTTTATTAATTTTGTCCAGGACTTCTATCTTGTCTTTTTGGGCTTCTGCCCTTGCCTCTTTTATTTCTTTTAAAATTATGTCCATGGTAGCCTGTTGCTCTGACTCCATGCTTCCTGAGGCTGTGGGGGAGGCCGCCATTTTTTCACTCACCCCTGCTGCTTCCTGTGTTGCTTCAGATGTTTGTTTCTGTTGCCAATATCGGGTGATTGGCCCTTTTTCGTTGTTTTTTTTTTGGTGGGCTCATGCCCCCAGCTTTCCCCTTGCAGGGTCTTCACTTTTTTTCTGCTTATTTCGCCGTTTTTGTTGCTTTTTATAGCGCGGTAGCGGGTGTGCCTGGGGAGCTCGGGATCAGTGCTACCAGCTAGCCGCGCATGCGCATTGGCCCCCAAAGCCCAACTTTTTAACTGAAAGATGATTATCCAGGCCAGGGCATAGCACAATAGGGCACTGGGGACATTGAGGCCATTGAGGCTGAGGCTTCTGCAAGATGGGCAAAGAAGCATTTAAAGGTAAATGTGCTACAAATACCTGGACAACCGACGGACTAACAGTTTTGGTCCTTAGAGGGTCCTGAGGGGCTATCCCAAAAACAAGGACTTACCTGGGCTATCCAGAACTGGAGCCCTAGGAAAAGAAGGGGCCAACTTAGATGGAGGCAAAGCCAAAATGGCTGCAGGCCCACAGGACACAGCTGGAGGAAATGAAATTGCAGAAGCTTCAGTGTGAACCGAAACTTTAGATGCATCAACCTCTGGGATGTCCAATAAAGTGCCATGCTTCCTCCTAGGAGGCTGTATCGATTTGAAATTTCCATCACGAGGAGCCAAAATAGCCGGCTGCAGCAGTAGGACAATTCCCCTCCTAGCATACACAATGGCCATGTGGACCCCCCAAGGGCGAAAGAGACGGTCATTACACAAAAGCCTTTCCACTGTAGCTGGAGAACGAAAGTAAATAATGATCCGTAATACGCCCCCCCATCTGGCAAAAAAAAGAAACGAGTTATTTGGGATGGCGGGAAAGTACAGCCCAAAATATGAGAAATATGATGGGCTATCCAAAATTTCGAATCCCATGGAGGGAATGATCCAAACAAGGGGTAAACTCTGAAGGCCAGGGCATTAGGTACAGAAGTAAGTTCCTGGTCCTCTGTAGACTTACAATCTAAAGAACTGGTAAGGGCTGGGCCATGACAGGAAACTACTTTATGAGTCAGATCCGTTCTCTGCAAATCCACACCGGTCTTATTCCCTTTAAAATTAATACAGTCCAAAATCCTGGTCAGTTGCTGCTGAATGGCCTGAAGTTTGGTATCAAGCCCCTCAGTTCATGCCATTAATGATGCCATTAGTGCGAAGACATCTTCTACCTGCTGGACATGACCGTAGTCCTGCTCCCTAGCATCCTGAAATTTAGGGTCAATGGTTCTCAGATTAATAACAGAACCCATAGAGGCATTGAAAGCTCCCCGCTCTCTAGGAGGGGACTCCAACTCCTCTGCCTGCTGAAGGTGGCAAGGGACATAATCCTCTTGGGCACCAGGAGCAGTAGATTTAAAAAAAGTTGACAAGCCAGGGGGTGTATCAAAAGATCCCCCTTGTCCTGTATTAACTCTGTTTGATAAGTTCAATGCCCCCCCAGGATACCCAACCTGGCCCAGAGAAGGGGGCAAAAGCTTAACAGGAGCAGCAAACAACTCCAGTTCCCTTTGCCCGGCTATCCGAAAGCTCAATGAGAGATTATCCCCTTCCATAACATGGGAAACTGGAAGCTGAGCCTCAATATCCTCAATTTGAGCCTGGAAAGAGGAGATTCTGTCCTCAATAGGAGAAACCTGGGGGCCTGAAGAAGGCTGAAAAGACCCCCGGGATTTGACAGCCAAGGCTGACCATCTCTCTCCCAGCTGCTTGAAGGCATGTCAATAATGAGGATTCTGGAGGTGCCTGCATGGGTAGAGTAGAAAACTCAAGCCCATCGCGAGAAAGTCCCGCCTCCAAACTCACGTGGCCCTGCTGCAAAGAGGGGAGCAAAGGACTTGCACAAACAGCCGGAGGGTCCCGTCCTACATCGGAACTTCCTGGGAGGGACACAAGGGGGTTTGGGGAATAGCTCCTCGTTTGGCCCCAGAAGGGGCCGGTGCCATGGCAAAACAGTCCCTAAGCTGTAATTGCCTGGCCCGTGCCCTTGTAGTGACCCCCAACTTCCTACCCCTCTTAGGCATAATGACAATATTAAAGAAAGAGGATAAAAAGGCCCACTTAAGAGGCGGGTCTCAACCCCACCCCAGGGCACAAAAACCAGACCCTTCCTCCAGCAGTCCAAGAGGAGAAAAAAATCGAACTCCCACACCCGGCCGGTGCCTAAGGCCACGTGCACAAGGGCGCGCCCTGGCGCGTGCAGCCCTTAGGCGTGCCTCTGGTGCCGCCGGGCAACACAAGGGTCTTTTGAGCTCTCCCAGCGGCGTGACTCCTCCCCGCGTCCAGCTGGTCAAACAATCAGGTCAGGTGGGCTCACAAGGCAATTGACAGAGTCCCTTCAGGGAGCGGGCTCAAAGTTCCCACAAACCTCCTCCCAGGCAACAAACAGGTACGGCCGGGCAGGGGGGAAAACTAAAGAGGACGCACATTCTATTGGTAGAGAGACCCTTCTATAAATGACAAGACCACCCAATCAGAAGGAATTAATTCCCCTATTGGGCAGGCCCGTACCATATTTTCTTCATACACTGTGTAGGGGGTGGGGCTGTAATAGTGCCAGCCAATAAGGGGGGCATATTTATTTGAACTTTTATCCCATCCTTCCTGCACAGCAGTTCAGGATGGCTTACAAAAAATCATAAAAAGAAAATATAAACATAAAAACATCCCCCAACCCCATACCCCCCCCCCCATTTAGTCCCCGCTGCCAAAAGCCTGACAGAACAAGTGTCTTACGTTGACTTCGGAAGGCCGCCAGGCTTGAACACAGGCAGACCTCCTGGGGGAGGGATTTCCATAGAAAAGGTGCAACAGCTGAGAAAGCCCTCCTCATAGTTGAGACCCAGCTGTTGGAGGAAACTTACGCAGTTTGGGGCCCTAGCAAGAGGGTTGGAGCTACATTGCTAAAGATCACATGGCCTTTTGAATCAGGGCAGGGGGAGCAGTGTCATGACCCAAAGCCCTGTTCCCCATTCATTAAAAGGTGGTGGTCACCCAGCTTGGCACCCCCTCCCCCCAAAAGAGGAAGATGAAGTGGGGAGAGCAACCCAGTGGGAAAAAGCAATGCTCAGATCCATAGTTTGCTGCAAAATCAGCTTTAGGACGACACTCCACAGCTTGGGTTCTCCCCGAACATAGACCTCATTTGCCCATACAGCTAAGTTGGTCTAACAAGTTCTTCATTTGCTTGTACCTCGGTATAATTCACGCATCAAGCAATAGTATTCAGGATGCAAAGAATGGGCTCCCGAAAAAATAGGAGCAACTACTCTCCTCTGTTCTAAACCCAAGTACTTGTAAGGTGAACTCTTTCTGTGTTTGTTTGGTGAACCTGGTAGTCGAACGGTTCCCAGGCCGTAGTGCAAAGTCTCTCTCTTGGTAAGAGCTCTATAGAGTAATTCCTCCTGGAATGTTTTGGGCACAAGGCATGAAGAGAGGGGGGCAGATGGAAGTGGAATTAAATTTGTAGGAGTATCATAAAAGCAATACTGAAGTGAGTTACTAAAGCCTGAAAAATAGCTTCAACTTTGATAAATTGGTCTAGCTTTGTACACATGAATATATGGCCATAGTCAGAAACCAACTGGAATCTCCCATTGTTTACCTTCTGCCCCACCTAGAGTATATCCACCAAGCTAAAAATTACATGAGTAAAAAACATGCACTTTAAGAACCTAGTTAAGGTGGCATTCCAAGTTATACTCAGCATGACAGTAAACTGTATGTTAAGGCAACTTTCTCACACCCTCCTATTACTACAGAAATACCATACCTATACTACAATACTATTAGCTATTTTCAAGTAACCTTCCCCAAAGGGAAACAACCCTTTTAACTAGAAAGAAACTGAGTCTACCATTGATTAAATATCAGACCAATCTACATTCTTCTTTCCTCATTCTTTCATTAATAAAAAAAAAATTATGACTTAACTGAAATTAAACTACATATGTATGGTATGGTGACTGAACGATACTTATAAGTGATGAGGAATGTATGCAGTTTAATTTCAGTTAAGTCATAATTTATTTTTATTAATGAATGAGAATGAAAAAAGAAGGTACGGTATTTATGTAGTAATGGAGTATGAAAAAAGTTGTCTTAACATACAATTTACTTCACGTTATTGTTTGTTATTATTATTATTATTAACAAACATTTATATAGCGCCAGCAGTGTACCTGGCACTTTACAAAGTAATAAAATAGACATGGTCCCTGCCCCTAGGGCTTACAATCTGAGAGACAGGAGCTGGGGGATAGACTTAGGAAGGGGAACAGAGGGAGAGACAAGGGGTCTAACATTCATGAAGATGCGAGGTCTCAAGTGCACGTACTTGGCTTGGTTACGTACTTGGCTTGGTTTGTGTATAATTTGGAATGCTGCCTTAACTAGGTTCTTAAACCACAGGTTTTTACTAATGTAATTTCGCCTTCTGTTAAAACTTAAATAAGGGCAAGGTGGGCGGCAGTGCCTCTGTGGTCTGTGCTTGTGGGTGGATGCAGGGAAGTCTGTCTCTGTGTGTAGTGCATCCTTATGGATGTATGTGGATAGATAGGGGTGTGTGTGTGCATGTGCGCAGTGTGTGTCTGGATGATGGATGTTGAACTGATGAATTGCAGTATGTGTGTATCTAGTCTGAATCTTAGATGGTGAATGGATGGATGTAAGTGTGTGTGCACTCGCACGTATGCAGTGTGTATCTGAATGATGGATGTTGAGCTGATGAATTGCAGTAAGAGTGTGTGTGTGCAATTTAAATTTTGGATGGTGAATGGATGGAGTGTGCGCAGTGTGGATGGATTGGAGCAAGTATGTGTGTCTGTGCGCAGTGTGGTTCTTGAGACATGGGAGTGTGTGCGCGCACATCTGTGTAAGGGAGGAATGGATGGAGTGTGTGAGAGTGAGGGATGTATGTATGGAGTGTGTCTCTGTAGAAGCGAGGGTAAGGGATGGAGTCAGGCTGTGGGGTATTTGTCTATCCCGCCTTCCCTGACAGAGAGCAACCCAGGCATGGATGCCCTCAATCAGGGAAGGGTGAGGAGCGATTTAATCTGTGCTCCCCAGCCACTTTTCTGCAGCAGTGATGGTCCAGCTTGGACAGAGAAAGTGCAATGTGTGTCCCTAGCATAGGGGAGGTGTTGCATTTTCTCCATGCAGAGTAGATGATCTCTGCTGAAAACAAATGGCTGCAAGTGTATTTAAGTCATGTATCCCTCTCCCCCCAATCCCTGAGTGCAACCCAGGCAGGGCTGACCTCAATCAGGGAAGGGGCCAGGCTGATTTAAATACCATCCAGCCACTTCTATCCAGCAGTGATCATCTATCCTGCACAGAGAAAGTGCAACGGGCTTTCCTAGCATAGGGGAGGTGTTGAATTTTCTGTGGAGGCTGCGTGATTGCTGCTGAAAGAAAGAGGCTGGGAGGGGGTATATGGTGCTTGCCAGTCCTAATAATTTCCTTGCCCCCACCAATCTCCAGCTATAAACCTCCTGCCCCACCTATATACCCCCCCACCAGCCCTCCCGACCCCTGCCCATTATATACCCCCCTGCCAGCCATCACAACCCCCCACCCCAGCTATCAACCCCCTGCCAACTCACCTAGCCCCCCACCCCAGCTATCCCCCCTCCCCTGCCAGCTGTGACAACCCCCCAGGCTAGCTGTCTACCCATTGTGGGCCATCCCACCCCCCCTTCTACCTCCCATCAGCTTGCAGCAATTGGAACCCCTCATGCATGTGCATGACAAAGTTCTCTTCCATTAGAGGACAATGGCACTTCTCCAGCTAAATTATATTTCTTTGAAAACCCTTATTCTATATTTAGAACCACCAGCGGGTACTACACAGTACCTTTATTTTTTGAAACCAAAACATAGGATATAGAACCCACGGTAACTGCAGAATGCCCAAACTTTTCAGTCGTCAACTGGAAGTGTTTGCTCCAAAAGCTCCATTGACGAGCATAGGCGCTATTCAATGAGAACTTGCAGCCACCTTAACTATAGAGCCGCAACTGCGGCTCTATAATCTCAGGACCTTTTGAGTATATTAATGATTTCCTGGCAGCATGCTGTTAAAATACTGTAGTATATACCCTGCCTGGGCAAGTCACTAGAAACCAAAGCAAGAATATTAGTGATTTATTAGGTATTTGCTTCATCGCCCTGTAAAGCAATCAACAAAGACAGCACACAATAGCGTGTTTCCACTCTGGCTTTATTGGGCAGGGAACAACAGGAAATGCAAACACAGGCCTTGGCACTTCTCCGTGGCTCCTGCTTTTCAAAACCAGAGCAAGGTCTCACTCAGTACATACCCCCATGGACTGCTATTTCTTGCTAGTTGAGATCAAGAGGATGGGGGGCACCTGCCCCATTACAGAGAGGGAGACAACCAGATCTCATGTTTCCAGAGATCACATTTTTTTCTGGGCATGAAGATTTCAGACCTCACATTGGAATTCCTCTATTTGTTTTAACTACTGGGCGCATTTCAGTGCTTGAAGTGCTGAGGTATGTGCCACTCTTAGCAGGGGGTAATCAACTTTGTGTTGGGTCCATAAGCACCTGATCAGACATAGGGCAACACAGCAGTTAAATCTAGCTCTAAGGACAATTGGGTCCCTCCCCCCGTAGCCTGAGCAGAGGAGAGGTACTGTCTGTGTCACACCTAGAACCAGTGTTATACATTGCCGTTGGAGTAGTCACACACATCACAGTAGCAGCTATCTTTCATCCCCATCCCCTCCCAGCGCGCTGAACAGCCTATGCCACCACGTTTCTGAAGTTAGTGGGATAAGCCACGTCTCAGGCAGTGAGCGGGATCAAGATAGGGAGAGCAGAGGGGAACCGTAAACCAGACTGGTCACCACCCATAAAGCTCTACAAAGAATAAAGTTAGATTTATCATTAAAAAGCTAATTTAGAACACCGTGCACTGTTTACAGACATGACACTGAAGGAAAGGAAAGCACAAGAAATGTGGGGGTCGGGGAAGAGAATGAGTTTTGTAATGGCAGCCGAGGTGGGAAAGAGCTGTGTTTGGGGGTGGGGGCGTGTTTTTGCACAAATGGACTTTGGCGCCTAACCTTCTCTCCTTCCACCTTTTGAAATGGAAAGCCACTCTGCACCTACCCAGAGATTTCCCCCTTGCCTTTGCAGAGGCGATTGACTCCTTCGCTCTCATTTCTCAGGTCTGAGGCAATAGCAGTAGACAGGCCTCTGCATAATCCAGACCAACATCTATTGCAGCCTACAGGTGAGCTCCTAGCAGCCAATGGGTCTCTGTGCATCTCCGGAGAGCTGTAAATCACACCTTGGGGAAAGAGTCAGAACCAGGCTATAGGTCCTGTTCATTCACCTGGAGCAAGTCACAGCCAAGCTCCATGCCTAAGGGGCAAGTCAAACTCAGCCTCCAGGTCCCAGCTATGGCCAGTCTGGCATTCATTCATATTGTTCATTTTTGAACTCTGGCCAGCAGATATCTATCCCCAAGTTGTCGTCCTCGAAGCCGGGGAAGCTGATATCGAGCAGGATTTTGCTCAGGCTGTCGTTCATGGTGTCCAGCACCAGACCTTCCATGAGCGATCGGTTCTCGGGAAGGCCAGAGGCTGCCAGTTCTGGTGAAGCCTGCTTGCTGGATGTAGAGTTGGAAGCGGGCGAGCTTGTGAGGGGCCCAGAGACCATGTCATTGACCTCTGTGTTGAGAAGCTGCCGAGGGGACTCAAAGGGAGATTGTATAAAGGAAGTGCTGTTGAAGCCCAGGTTCTCCTGAAGGGATGGAAATGGCACCTGGGGGGTTCTCACGGGGCTAAAATCCAGCACACTTCTCTCCTTGGCCAAGGGTGCCAACCTCCAGGGATCAGCGCCCCCCAGTGGTGGGGTAGCAGGTGGAGCTTTATTGGGGGTGGAGGAAACCAGCAGCTTGTAGAACATCTCCTTGATAGGCGTTTTAAAGGGGCCGCCCTCCTCCTGGGAGCAGCTGAGTTGCGACACATTTCCCAGACGCTGGGTTTCAGGTAGGAAAGGAAGGTCCTGTGCCTCCAGCTTGAAGGAATCGGAGCCACTGCTCTCTGGCAGAACCAGGACCGGCTCCTCTGAGCAAGGCAGGGCCAGGTGTTGCTTCCTTCTGGACCTGCCCATTTCCCGGCTCTCCCGCCTCTTTATAACCAGAGTGTCAGATACGCCTCGCAGTGGGGACTTCAGCGCAGTGAACTGTCTCTTCTGCCTTACAGACGGTGCTGGGAAGAGCGAGTCTGACTCTGCACCAGGATCCACCGGCTCTTCCTTTACAGGCAAGGCTGAGAAGGGGGGCAGCCACTCAGGCTGGGAGCTACTGTTCCCCTGTTTGACATACAAGGCTATAGGTACTGCCTCCTCACTGGTCTGGGGATTTTCATGCTTGATAGACTGGTGTGGGCCAGATGGGGACGGCCCCTCAGCATAGGGGCTATCCTCCTTGTCAGGAATCGGAGGTGGAAACTGGGCAGGCTCTTTGCTGGACGGTGACACCTACAAAGGGAGAACAAGAAAAACTGTAAGAACTCACTGCAGAAATACAAGGCAAAAGACACATCAGGAAGGATAAGGTTTGTAGGGTTTGGGCCCATAGAGGGAGGGAAGCAGGGGCCAACAATAAAACCTGTGGCAATAAGAGTTGGGGTACATCACAGAGCTCGGGACAAGAAGTTTCCAGCTCTAGCCTGCAAAGCAAATGGAGAAATTCTCAGAGCAGCAGGTGGGGGAAAAGCTATGAATGCAGAGAGTTTGTTTCATTGTTACGTGGGGTGGGAGAACAGGAAGCATCTGAAAGGCAAATATTACCATGAACTTAAAAAGGGAAAACCGAACAAATGAGGCAATCAATGTGGTTCTTCTAGGTCAGGGCTGAGGAACCTTGTCTCTCCCTCCCCTCACAGGCCCCTTGGAAAATTAGTACAAGCTCCATGGGGCTGGATAGGAGTACGGGTGGGGATGCTCACAGGGTGCGCTCAGGATAAAGGCAGGCAGGGGACGGTCAGGATCACAGATTGATGCCATCCCCTTGCGGATGTCCTCATCCCTGCTGCCTCCTTCACCTGAACTCAGACTTTCAGTGTTTAAGGGTAGGGGCTGGATCCAAGGAAATGGAAAAAGGCCAAATAAACAGCTGCAGGCCAGATTTGGCCCATGATTCCTAGAGCTCTAGGAACTTACTGGAAGACAGAAAAAGAAAGCGACAGAAGGGAAGGAACAAGAGAAAATGATAAGGTGAGTCCAAAGGCAGCTGACTTTGATCAGAAAGGATGCAAAGGGAACCAAAGGGGCTGTACACAACAGGCAGATTGGTTTTTCCCCATTGGTAGCTATGGGGAACACAGGTCCCTGCAGATGGCACAGGAAGTGCAGGAAAGAGGCACAAGGTAATGCAGCCAAAGAGTAACTGGAATTTCCCCCTGCTGTTATAACCCTCATCGGACACTGGGAGTACCGGGAAGGAACAGCAAGGCATCAGCAGGATGGTGATCTCTTGGGAAAAGAGAGTTCCCTGCTTTTAGACCATCTACTCCAAAGTGCCCAGATGGCACTTGCCCCCACTGCCATTTCATTGTGGTGGGGCAGCAGAGCAGCTGTTGGATTATATGCTGGGAGTTCAATATCCCTATGGGAACTAGAACAGCCTCTCACAAGGCAAGAGACATTGGTGAAGGCTGGAGAATCCTGTCGGCATTGGAAGCTGGAAGGCAAGGGCAGCCACAGCAGGGACAGAAAGCCAGGAGAAGCCCTAGGTGAAATACTGACCTTTGGAGCAATGCGGACCTGCTTGTTGCTCTGGACAGTCTCCGAGCTGTTGAGGGAGGCTCCTTGGGTCATGGGCACAGAGGAATGCAGGACAATAGACTGGGTCATGGGGAACTGGATTGGAACCAGGTAGGAATTGACACGAGGGAGCAACGGCTTCATTTTTCGGCCTAGAAGGGAAAAGAACAGCTCAGCTAGCATCCTGAACTGGGTGGTCCTCGCTCCCACTTTCCAAGGATCAGGGACTAACCAACTACTGCTTCAAGCTAAGCGAGTTTGATTCATCCTCATTCCCAACTCCCAGAAGACAACTAGTTTATTCAGGGACGGAATAAGACCCCTTCTCCTGTTCAGGTTGAAAGGGACCTGTGTGTCTACTGCAACCACCAAATTTGCACTGCTTCTTGCAGACACAGCCAACACTCAACAGTGATTTGCTGCTAACGCAGTGATTAGTGAATGCAGGATTAACTGTGTGGACTGCTGCCCTTTAAATTATCTACCAATTGCTCACTGCTGCTTAGGGAAGGAGGGAGATGGCCCAGTCCTTTGCATCAGCAGCCTGCCTGACAATGGAGGGGAGTTGAAAAGGGAGAGCCAGTCCGCCTAGTCCCCTTCTACCACTGGAAGGGGGTGGGTCCCCTACATACTGCAGCAGGGGCTTCTGGGGAAGGAGAGAGGAAAGACCTCTGCCATTCCTAGGGAAGGAAGACAGGTGGGAAAAGAATGCCCATTGAGGCTACCAACATAAGTTTATGGGGCCCTGTAAGGAGGCCAGCACCAGTGGGGAGGACTGCTGTGCTTTTTTTTTATTCCAGGGGCTTTGCATCATATCTTTCGGGAAGACAGAGAGCTGGGCTAAGGTTTTGTGTATTTCTTTTATGGCCAAAAACTGTTGGAGCTGCAGGCCAGGAAACAAATTTGCATGAATTAAATTTGTATAACCATGCAAATAAGCAAAATTGTGCAAGTTTTTTTCTCCCCTGCATATGGCGAACTTGCAGAATTTGATATTCCTGGCTGCAGGATTTAGGATTTAATCCAATTTAACCTTGACAGAAGCCAGGAGTCCTGCCAAGCAAGCACAACTCCCAACAAGCTACCCAGCTCAAGGTACCATTTGATGATTAACCTCGAATTAGGATGCAGCCTCACACTCCGAAACCAATCACCAGACCCATCTTTCTTCTCATCGGCAGCAACACTGACCACAGCTCCACAGCTGCCAGGAAGGAGCGGCCCTGGCAAATCAGGCCAAGCTGAGCAAAAGTCTTGCATTGCTTTTCACACAGACTGGAGTGGCAGTATAGAACAGAGCACCCATCCCTTTGGGAGATGGCAGCCCCTTTGTTCACCCTAGATTGGTACAAACTCACGTGCGCTCTGGGGCTCAGTTTTTCTGGCGCTAACGCCTCCTGGGTTCTTCTGGAGCTCCAGAGTGTGCCGCTTTTGTTGCTACCGTCATTAGGGGATAAGAGGGAGGAAGAGAAAACAGGGTTAGAGTAGAGAAGCACCCATCCCTGTTCGACTGCCTCGCTCAGGGATGTAGATCCAGAAGGCTGCACTCAGCTAATGCAGGGAAAGTAGCAGATGACCATGCTAGCTGTTTCTGCGCCCCTTGGTGCTGCATAGCATGCCAAGTGCTACCCAAAAGCCTTGTAGAGAGTGCTGCTGTTACAGACTGTGGACTTTGCTTCAGGAGAAGTGACCTGGTTTCGGTATCCTCCCTGCCTGAGGAAAGGTAAAGAGCACGGCTTTATTGTCTAGAGCTGCTTTCATACAAAATATTTCTCAATGCTTGAGCAGAGGGGAAGAGGAAGCGGGCAGAGAGAGGAAAGTTTGCAGAGCGGAGCAGACAGGAAATGGAAATTAATCTGGCTAGCTACCTGAAAGTCCAGCATCAACTCACCACCATAGCAAGCAAGCCAACATTCAGCCACCATCATGCCCAAAACCTCACTGCTGACAGGATTTAGAGGGTGAGGACACGTTCTGATGAGCAGCTAGTTTGATGTAGTTATAAACTGATTATGTAGCCGTAATCAGTTTAACTACTGAATCATTCACATGTCAAGAGCTCTAAACTGAAGTTATTCAGGAGTAGGAAGAGACAAGTTTACATACTCCCATTTACTTTTTACTAGGGCTGCAACCCGATTAAAAATATTAGTTGGTTAATCGATTAAACCTTTTTGTGGCTTGATTGATGAATCATTTAAAATTTGCATAAATTACATCGATTCACCTTGTTTGCGCGTGTTGGGTAAGCTTGCCTTCTGCTGGAACGCATCCCCTTGAGCTATGGACTCAGAACTATTGACTGTCAGAAGGTCCTGGCAGCTAACTGATCAATCGGGGGACAGTTTTTAATTGGTTCTAGACAGATTAAATCGATCCGATTAATGGTTGCAGCCCTACTTTTTACATCAGAGTAACTGTACTGTTGACCCTTTACTTCAAAGTAAAAAGAGAAGGATAACATTTTCATGACTATTAGGAGAGACTGCAAATTAGCTACTTCTGTTTGCAGCGTGAATGGCTCCAAAGTTGAGCCATTGATAAATCAAAGTAGTTATTTGGTTTAACATTGTTAGTCAGTGCCCCTAAGAGGTACACCTACCCTTTTTCCTGGAGCAGCCCCCTAAAAAGAGCAGCTACTGTCAAGATGACCAGAATGGTACTGAAATGTCTTGTTTGGTGATGGTATCTGCAGGTGCTTAACTGCACCTGCCATATGCACAAAACCTGCAACCATCCATTGTTCCCTAGTTTGTGCATGTTTTGCAGGCCATTATAAGTGCAGCCCTCTCTCCCAGGTAGGGTACAAAGGGAGCTACAGGACTGGCAGCAGGGTTCCATTCTCCCACCCCCAAGCATGCTCTCCTTCTCTGCGGTCACTGGCAAAAGAAAGGGAAGCCCCAGCCCCGAGCCAGAAGGAAAGTCTTACTGATTCCAAGTGCTCAGGCGATGGTGGTGACCCCACATCCAGTGGCTGGTGGCGGCCCGGTGTTGGGAGGGAGAAAAATAAGAGGAAGTTACTAACCAAAAGGTGGAAATAAACTGACATCATTAAAGCCTTGCACCAAGTCAGAGAAAGAAGCAGAAATGTGCCCACCTGCTGTTGGGCAAGACACTGGAAGAATTCACCCAATCAGTGCTGAAAATCATTGCTTCAAAAGGGAATAGCTCCAGTTCCTTTCACATACAGACCCTTCCCAACCTTCAACTCCACCTGCTTGCCCAAGCAACCAGAGTGATATGCCCAAGACCAGCCCAATTTCTATTACAATCAATGGGAGAAAATTTATGGGAAGTTTGTAAGGGGCTCTTGAAAAGGGCCTCGTTGAAATCTGCTTCCTAATAACAGTCATGCTGCCACAATGAACTTCTTAATAGTCGTGTTGCCGAGAGAGCCCTCTTTCCCTAGAGGTTCTCCACTCTACCAAATCCAGCTGACTAATGCCAAGCCACTTCATACAGGGATCCAACATTTGTCAATGACAACTTTGGCCGCAAGCCTACACTTATTTACGCCAAACTCTGATTGATGTTAATGGGCGAGGAGAGCACTTTCAGGTTTGGTCCATACACAGCTATCATACCAGCACACACACAGAACTCCAAATTGTGCTAGCAAGCCTCCTCCCATTACATTGGCTTTCTTATACCCCTTGCAAGAGAGCGACAAGCGCAAAATGCTTCAAGTGCATATGCGCTGCTGTGGCAGCAAACCAGTCTCCTGGGACTGGCACAATCACCGTGTGGGTATGCACAATGCTGGTTACTTTGCACCACTTTAATTTATGCTGGCACACACATTTGCTGGTAGAAGAGAGATGTGCAGACCTATGTCCAAATCCTAAAGGCTACATGGCAAAGTGCTTTCACTTTCCTGCTAAGTGTGGGTAGAGCTAGGTTTCTTGGAGCTCGGTATATGGGAAGCCTATGCCATTTCCTTCCCAGGAAACACTCACCTTGAACACCTGGTCCAGTGTCAGGTAACGATTGGCATCGGGGTGGATAGTCCAGAAGGAGATCTTGCCATTCGCAGATGTCTCCCGGACAAACATGTCATGAAGGGATAGATTGTGCCGAATGGAATTCTGGAAGAAGAAGTGAGACTTTTGTGCTTTCAATGTAAAACACAGCTGAACACTAGCTAGGACAGGAAGCCCTCATGCCCTACAGAGCCTTCCCTGACCTTTACTCTTCACACATTCTGTATAAACACACACATCTTCATTCCAAAAGTACTAGAATCCCTCTATTCAGAGATCCTCTCTGCCAGCTCCTCTCAGCCCACGTGCTCTCGCCTGGCTGACATGGGAGAAGCATGCTGGAGATGGAGGAGGAACGAAAAGATGGCACTTAGGGCCACAATAGTCTCCACTGTTTCACAGATTGATTCCTTTCTTCAAAAAGCAGCAAAAAGTTTCATTTGCACCTCACTGGCATTGCACCCTGTGGCCCATGCTTGGGGTCAGGTGTGTTCCACAGGCCATGTTACCTTACAGCCTGGCTTGGCCACGTGTTTGAAATAAGGGAAGTTATCCTCAATCCAGGTGTAGATGTCCTTCAGGGTCATGCGCTTCCTCTCAGTGCTGTTGATGGCAAACTGGATCATAGCCATGTAGGAGTAAGGGGGCCGCTCAGAGATAGACTCCTGCCATAAGGTAGCGGAGGAGGAAGCCACAGAGTCTTCTTCACACTGGGGGAGGAAAGAGGAAACATGAAAGTTGAAGGATCCAGGGAAAGATCTTCTTAGCCTCTGGATCTTGCAAATCCAACAGTCATGGCGGGGGGGGGGGGGGCACATTACCTAGAACTGGTCATGTCCGCTCTCCATGATCTTTCACCACCACATCCCAGCCTCACCCTCCATAGGTTTCCCCTTTGGTGTGCCATCATCTCCTCCTCCATAGGGATCCTTACCTTGATCCCCTCCTGCTTGGGGGTCTGGTTTTCATTCTCCATTTCTCTTTTCACATTGCATGAGCTCAGGCCATCAGAGCTCATCTTGCCCAGCCACTGGATGTTGGTCAGGCTGTTATCCAGCCCACCGCTTGTCGCCTCTCCACTGCCTGCTAGGGAACAAAACCCAGAAGCCGGGTCATTCCATCTCGGATACTAAGAAGGAAGCCCCCCCCCCCCCCCCGACTGTCTTCTGAGAAGATCTTAAGCATCCCCTCTGGACATGGAGGCATGAGTCAGAATACCAGAGAGCGTCTTGTGGATATAGCTAGAGCCATAGAGATCTACAAGGATGAAGTTCCAAGTTCCATCAGAATCCCTAGCAAGTAGGAGCACTTCAAAAGGCTGAGATGCCAGATCCCATCAACCTACTCAGCCTAATTCCTGGAAAAGCTCCAAGCTTAAAAGATCCCAATGTTATTCAGACCCCTGTTGGCCACAGCCCGAACCACAGCAAACAGAGCCGTGTTTGAAAAATTCAGGCACGGATTTTGCCAGAGGGTGAAATCTACTACACTGGGGATAAAATACGAGGGTAAGGGCTCAGCAGAAGGATCCTTGGGCAGCACCTTGGTGAGAAGCCTGGCTCCCAAACATATTCATCTACTGTCAAGCAGGGGAGAATGCTGACATTTCCACCAGCTTGGTTTCCTGAACATGCTCAAGATCACCATCTTTCTCATCAGCCTCTGGCCAATACAGGGTCTTAGGCTGTGCCCAGTAAGTCTTAGGCTCCATTCGACTCAGACCCCTACCTGCCAGATGTGGAGGGGAGAGCTTATTGCCTCTCCTTCCAAGATGCTCAAAAAGCAAGTGCAATTCCCCTCCTATTCCCAGAGACTTTAGCAACTGTGATGAGCATATAAGTCTCTGTCACCCTCATCCAGCTGCATTTAGAACCATCCCCCCCCTAATCTCGGCGCTTTCGGTTTTGCCAGGTGCGGTGGCGCCAACAAGCAGGGGATGGACATGATTCTTGGCAGCAGTGGGCTCTGGTGTTTGCAGGGTTCTCAGCAGCAACTGTGAAAGAGAACCATCTCCATCTCACTCCACTGTTTGGAAGGAACTTGAAGCAGCAGTGAAGCATGGAAGCTGTCTGCAGACTCAGGCAGGTAGTACCTGCTTCAAACACATATTTAGGATAATTTTCTGTGGCCAGAAGGACACTTTTTTTTAAAAAAACAAAAAGCTTATTCTGTAGAAATTAATGGCCAAGGTAACAATGCTCAACAGAGAAAGCTTTGAGCAGATACTCAGACAATCTAAGAATGGAACAACAGATCTATTCCATCCTGACAGACCCGTAAACAGCACAGGATGTGGGGGGAGGAAGTGTTGTATCTATTAAGAGGCCAGTACCCCACAACTTAATGTTGTAGGCTTTTTCAGTTACTAGATGCCTAACCCATGTTCTCCTTGAACAAAGTAGCTGAGTGCTGCCTAAGGCTATTATGGATGAGTGCCCTTCAGGGGCGGATTGGCCATTGAATGCACCGGGAGGATTCCCGGTGGGCCGGTCACGCTGTCTTTTTAAAAATTATTCTTAACAAACAAACAAACAAACAAACAAACAAACATTGTTGGTCCTGACCCCTGTAGGGTTGGGTTGGGTTGTGTTGGGGGAGTGGGGGGGGAGGGCTTACCTGACTCTCCCTCCTAGTAGCCTGCAGCAGGATCGGGCTGGGAGATAAGGCTGTTTGTTTACAAACAGCTCCTGCCCATGTGCTGATCAGAAGGTTGCTACCTTGTAAAGAAGGTTCTTCGAGATGGCT